>BJBW01004347.1:15000-105755 GCA_004320125.1 Scolopax mira
CATTCTGGATAAAGGGATACTTAGCTAGATAAACTTGGTCTCTGCACGGTTTTTATTCTATATAAATTACTTACTGTATAAAGAAGTTTGCATTAGCATTTCCAGGGAACAGTTTCACAATCCCATCTCACAAATATACATAAAGCATAAAATAAATGGGATATTTAAACATCTTGTTGAGTTTACTGATGGCTGTTGTGGCAGCATCGGACATTTTGTATTGAAAATTACATGCTTGAGAGCCAGTGGGCTCTCAAGTTTGGAAGGTACGTTGTTGCTGGGCTCACATTTAGAAGCTAAATATGCAGTGGCTCAAAGAGAAGAAGTTTGCTCTGGAGCTGAATGAAGCATGGTGAAATATTTATCAGCAGAAAGGTGATAGCCAGGGATTTCACCGAGAAGGTGGTGGTAAGAGGAGAAAGCGAGTTCAAGTCATGTAGTGGGGAGACTGCTATGAACTCTATAAACCTCTGGAATTCTTTGCTGCGTGGCTGCAGTTGGGGTTCAGAGGAGGCAGCGTGCTGCACCTGGTGCCCTCAGATACATTTCTTTGCATTGCTGTGGAGGAAAATGAACCTTAACCTTTGCTGAGCCTGGGGTATTGGCTTTGAAACTTCATTCCTAAGTGGCAGCTGCTGCTTTAGAACATACACTTCATTGTAGTAGGAATGCACGTTTATTAAAGGACTTGGGTGGAACAGTTCAAGTGCAAAATAAAAACCTCACTGACGTGGACATCCAAGTGGTAAAGTCAGCATTAATGTAAATATTAGTGGGATTAAAAGCATTCCTTTGCTGTGTCTCTCACACAGCCAAGAATCAGCTGAAACAGGAGGAAATAATATTGGCTGGCGGACCTTCTTAATGAGAGGAACATAATGTATCTTGCCATATTTGTGGGGTTTTTTTAACTTAAAAGATTTGATTTTTTTTTCTTATCTATTTATTTATTACTGAGAACACAGTCATGCATCTCTATTTTTAAATGCTGTTTCTAACTTTACAAGCATAACAGCAGTAGCTTGCTTAATTTACCAACTTAACATAAAAAGGTGAGACACTGCAATACTTGCTTTTCTTTCAAAATGACTTGGTAGAAGTAAATGTTGTCAGTACCCTCTTGCTTCTCCCAGCAGCTTTGTGATTTCAAGATAAACAAGAAATTATCAGCACAGCAGCTTTTAATGGTCAACAGGGTTCCATTCTTTGGAATGTGAATCTCCTACAGACAGTAACTATATTTGTGAAGGCAGTCAGAATAAATAAGTATGAAAAGCCTCTTTAATAGTCATATTTACTTGGAAACAGTATGTATTTTACAGAAATAATAGTGATAGAGGAGGAATTACCTCATATTTAAACGAAAATGGTAAAATACGTGGGACTATCTTTATATACGTGTATCGCTGAGAACTTGTGCTATTTTGAGAGGACTTATAATTATGATACAATAATACTTTTGAAACTTCTCTATTAACTCACATCATGAAAATCTGCTCATGAATTGTTGCAAACCATAAAAGCGAGATATATTTTGGGACACGGTGGCTTTTTTCTTTAGTTCTTTATTTTCAAGCTTTGTAAATGTTGGGCAAAAACCAAACAAAAGATCTTGGTTTTGTCATTTAACTGCTTCAGGAAATGCAAATAAATATTTTTTCAGCCATCTACTAGTTCTTGAGCTCACTTGGTTGACTCGTTATTATGGGTCTACCCAAATTGACAGTAGAAATAATAAAAAATAAATTGGCAGGTATAGAATTATAGAATTGTCTGGGTTGGGAGGGACCTTTCAGATCATCTAGTCCATCTATCAACCCAACTCTGGTGAAAACCATCACTAAACCATGTCACTAAGCACTATGTCAACTCGTCTTTTAAACACCACCAGGGATG
Organism: Scolopax mira; assembly: GCA_004320125.1. Taxonomy (NCBI): domain Eukaryota; kingdom Metazoa; phylum Chordata; class Aves; order Charadriiformes; family Scolopacidae; genus Scolopax; species Scolopax mira. Next base: position 16,897 of record BJBW01004347.1, read on the forward strand.
GTGCCTCAACCACTTCCCTGGACATCCCATTCCAATGGTTAATAACTGTTCCAGTGTAATAAATGTAAGGTCTCCCCTCAGCCTCCTTTTCTCCAGGCTGAACACCCCCAGCTCCTCCTCATGAGACTTGTGCTCCAGACCCCTCACCCTCCCAATCGTCCCTCTCGTTGTGTAGATAAATGATGCGTGACCATTGATGGATACCCTGGTCTGTCTTATTAGTCATTTATTTTAAAATGCAGTATATGTAAGTAGAAGTGCTAAGAAACTGGTAGAATGCACAGTGTACAGTGTTGCTCTTGGTCTAATACACCGACTCCAAATTGATGTTGTATTTTCTTTTTCTTTGTGTCCCTGATTTGGTATTTTTCTTCCACCAGGAAAGCCAGATTTTAGAAACTTTCTGCCTCTTTGGAGGGCGACTCTGGTTCGTCTCACAACGTGGCCTTTCAGAAGCTAAAACAGTAATAATAGTGTATTTTTGCGATTCGTGCTGGGAATTGTTGGTTGGAAAAACTGTGGTTTTATTGTTTCTAACACATTTAGTGGAGTTTGTTGTGAAATGCATATTAAAATGCCCCACGTGACCGGTGTCCTGGCAGCACCGGGGGTTACCCCACCCTCCCTTTCCCTTGCCGGTAATTATAGGCTTTAACGTTTAGAAAAAGGCTTTGAACCACTTTTCTTACAACTTTGAGCTTTACAGAGTTCCCTTGATGACGTCGCGCATGACGCAGCCCCGAGGGGGGTGGTTCCCGTGCGGCTGTCATATACGTCATCAGCGCGCGCCGGTCACGTGCCTCCCGTGTTTATATTCCCCTCCCCGTCCCGTCGCCGCCGGTGTGGCGGGGCCGTGGCGGGACAGGTGAGTGACCGCCCGACCGCCCGACCGCAGCGGCGTCCCCGGGGGATATCGAGGCGGTGGCGGGGGCTGCCCCGAGGCCCGTCCCCAGCCGCCTCCGCGGAGAGACGGGGCGGGAGCGGGTCGAGCCCCCGGCGGGGCGAGGGGGGGTGGATGCCGCCGGGCCTTCCTCGGGGCGGGGAGAGGCCGTGACCCGCTCTCGTTTGTAGCCTCTTGGGTTCTCAGCCCTGAACCGTTCGCGGTTTCAGCCGTGGCGGTCCATAGCGCTGGGGTACAACCTGTTGCTCCGACCCGCGTCTTGCTAAAGAGTCTTCCCCTTACTGCCAGGCTGACGATGTCGGTACCGGCAAAGAGATGCGGAAGGCCCCCCGTCTTGTCTTTTCTGGAAAAGAAAAAGAGAAAGCAAAGCCTCGATAGGAGAAGGGGGAAAACCAGGATTTATGTGGGAACTCATATTGACCGTTGGTTGACGCTTAAAGAAAAGTTGGATTTCAGAAATGATGCAGAAGTTGCAGGCTTTTTACTGGACTTGTGAGTAAACTGTCACAATACTCCTATTTACCCCTGCCGAGTAAATAATTCTGTGTGTTGATACCGACTGTGTATTTTCTTTCTAGGTATGAGAGTTATGACCCGTTGTCAAAAGGTCCCATCTGTTCCCTCCCTGGGGGTGTGAGAAGAATTACTGCGAAGGAGCGAGCGCTGTCAGGTGGCACTTCCTTAATAGCAGCTGATGGAACGTTAGTAGCAGGCCCTTTTTGTATCTGAAGGGTGGATGAAATGCTTTTCTTGATTCTTAAAAGACTGTAGCTGACATTTAGAAAGAATGGGGCAGAAATTATATAAGGGTAAAACGTACAGCTATTTAATAATAATTTTATTGAAATGGAAGATTTTTTGATAGCCTTTGTAGAACAGCTTATGTGTTTGTTTTATTGTTTGTATTGTTGAGGGCATAACACTAGTCTAGATGAAACAGAAACAAAACTTTTTTCGCAGAAGAAATGTTTTGATTAACAATTTGGGTTGTGTTTGCAGATACGACAATGATGGCCAGTTGTCAAAAGAATCTGCTTGTTCTGACCTTGGAAACGTGAGAATTGTAACTGTGAAAGAAGAGAGGGAGATGCCGTACGGCTGCTTGTCAACGGAGACAGATGACACGTTAGTGATACCATGGGTTTTTTGCATGTTTTGCATTTGAAAATATTTTGCATTGATTTTTATTATCACTTTTGTTTATTAGAAACTCATGTCACTCACGCTCTGATTTGTTATCTAAAAACATCTTGGTACATATTGGCAAGAATCTGAGAGATATTTTGAAAGAGTTATAAGACTCCACAGCAAATCTGCTTGTGCAGTGACTGCCTGCCTTAATTGTGGACAAGATTCATGAGTGGAACAAGAAAATAGCCAGTACTTTACATGTATCCTAGTCACTTTAGTGAGCAGTTAGATTTTTATGGCAGTACAGTCTCCAGGCAAGTGCAATTGCATGTGCTTTAACCTTTCTCAAAAGAAAAATGTTGCATTGTTGACTGAGTGATGTTACATACAAAGTGATGTGTTAACCTATCTAAAAATAGTGCTGTGCTCAACGAGGCAACCACACCATCAGTCGACTGCTGATGTCTTTTACTGCAGTGTCATCAGTAACTGAGGCATTCCCAGTTGAGATCAGAGGAGCCTCAAATAGGTATGCTTGTCCATTACTCTTTATTTAGGTTTCAATTATCCACACCAGTGTTACTGAGTAATTGTAATTTTGTCTGTGTCTTGGTTATCTGACCTTTTAAAAAAAATGTATCTTTTCATGTGTGCAGGGGCCACTGAGAAGTGAGGACACTGCACTGGCGTTGCATGGTGTGTGCAAACCCCTCACTAACACGGTAAAGTATGTAATGCATGTGGCATGTTTGTCTGAATCTCGTTTTCCACTGTGTTTGCTTGTGACTTTCCTAATTCTTCTTACTTTTGATTTTAGTAGGTGAACAAGTTGGGGTTCTGAAAGCAATTCTGTGGCACAGAAGAATTCTTGGAAGCTAGGTCAGGAGAAAATAAATAATACAAGTGCTGATGAAGCTGGCAAATTCAAGTACACTCCTCAAAATAGTACTTTCCTCTGGCAATATTATCTTAGTTTGGAGTGCAGCAGTAATTGAACTCCTGAGACTGATTCAATACAGGTGAGACAGAGGGTTTGTTCTTAAATTGATTCTGAGATGTGAGAAGTATTGTGAAAAGTTGCATGATATGAGAAAAAATTTCTTCCCTAAAAGGTAAAGTATATGATGCTTTGTTTCAGTCTTATGATATCGATCTGAAGAGGCTGGAGAAATGATCAGGCATGTACTCAGTGGTAATTGTATAAAGCTAAGAAATGACAGTTCTCTGAGAATAAAGAGATTAAAAAATAACAAGACTTTTATGGGACAGATCTCCAAGGGCATGCTGTATAATTCTTTCCTACCAGGAATGTGGCCTGTTTAGGAGGAAAATAATTGTGTAGTGTTTTGGTGTCTGAACACCACCTCACTACAGCGAGGTAGAGTGATGGTGTTATTGAGGGATCCTTCTGGGGAGTGGCCATTCAGCGTTCAAGTGACTTGCCCAACGTCACGTTGGGAGCTGAACTCGAGTCTTCAAAGTGAGACTAAACTCAAATTACTCGGTGTTTTTAGATGGGTGGTCAAAATTCCTAATTGTTATTGAAAATAGTGGGTTTTCTTCGGAAATGAACGGTGGTTATGTCAATGTATACTTTTTTTTTTTTCTTCTTGTTTTTAAAGGTGTGGTACTGCACTTCCTATTGAAGGGTGGAGTTGAAGGCAGGTATTTCCTGCTTTTCAGGCATTTGGGTGTCATATTTTCCTGTTGCTGTTACTGTTTTGGGCCTTACGGAGTACATCTTTTCATTCTATGCTGCTATATAAGGGCCAGGAAAAGAACAAGGTCTTGTTGAGAAGGCTTTATTAACAAATTCTGAATTAGTAGGTATAAAGCAGCTGTTGTACTCTAGGCCTTTTGCTATCTAATCTGGTTTTAGGTTGGCTAAACACTAACTGTTGAGGAAGTGGGAATATCAAAGGTATTGCTTCAGCAGTGGTGTTCATGTTTGGGTTCCGTGTTGTTGGTGGAGCGTTGCCTGATGGGATTTGCTTTCAGAGGTGGCTGCTGTAGACAATGAAGTTGATGAAGAAACAGTGAAGGAGTCAAGTAGCAGGGATTTCCAGATTCCTAGCAGGTGAAATGGCTCTGGCTTTGTAAAAAGTTGCAATGTTGAAATAACACTGGAAGAGAAGCGTAGATGTAAATCAGATTTAAAGTAGTATTAGCAGGGCAAAACCAGAAGGAAGTGTTACTGAACTGTGTCCAGTTGGGTTCCTGGATACATTCATTCTTCTTTACTGCTTTTGCTGTTATTAACTTCCAACTTGAATGTTTAGAATCCTAACCAACCTAGATCCAAATTTTTTTTCTGGTTTACATGTAAAACTGCCAAAGCAGATAATTTATTGGGTTTTTTCTTGAACATTTGTTACTTCCTATGACATTAAAATTGAAGAATGATGAGTCAAAGTAGTTGAATAGGGTTTTTTGAGGAAGCTGTGGGGGATTTGGCATTCTTCTGCAGTATTTGAGTGATAGAGACTCAAAAACTCCTTTACCCGGACCTTTATTAATGAGACAGATTCCTGTGGTAGAACTGACTTTCCTGGGATTTGATTACAGAATGTATCTTTTTTTTTGTCTTGATTCATTTCATTAAGAAATGAAACAGAGTACAAATACAAAATCAATACTGGAAGGTGCCACAGCAGTTTGGTGAGGAGGATTGAAATCTGTCAGATAGGTTGGTGTCTGTCAGTAGTAAAGGATTAGTTGGGAAACCCCTACTTTGAAGGCAGCTTCAGCTCTTCTCTCTCCCAAAATGGCAGTAGCAACTTATTTTATAATAATTTTTGCTACATAACTTTTCTCACAATCATGGGATCTTGCAAGAGTCTGTATTGCAGAAATTCTCTTTATCTTAATTAGTGTGTTGTCTGAAAAGTTGTATAATTACTGTCCAGACAGGGCAGTTCTGAAGTGTAATTCTCTAACTTGGAAAGAAAATAAACAGTCTTAAGGAAACATCCAGCAAACTGTTAACGCTGAAGACTTACCATGATGCTCATGTGAACAGCTGAGGAGTTTCTTAGGAAGCAGGAAAGTAAAACTTAAATTACTTTGAAAAGAAAAGGGTGGGGGAGGAACTGTTGCAGGACAGTTTCCTGTGTTCTACCAACAAATTCATTTTTTGATGCTTTGCTTTGAATAGTCTGCATTCAGACTAAGTCTGGTTGAAGTATAAAATAGCAATTCTTAATTGAATGAAAAGACTGCATGTATTGGTTTTGATCTTTAGCGTTCACAGTTTATTTTTAATTAAAAATCCCAGATACACATACCATCACCTCCCCACCCCGTAACAAACCGCAATCTGTGGTTACTTCAGTAATGTAATTTGAAAGTTAATGTGTAATGCTGCTTTTCCTTACAGGAAATGAACATTAAGTGGTTAGTCTCAGACAGTTAATTAAAAAATTTACCTTATTGTAATGCTAAATGTTGACCTGTATTTCATTGTACTGAAACCTATGTATATACATCATAAAAAAAAAAAAGTAAGATGTTGGTCTGATTATATGTATTATACATACAAAAGCACAGATGGAATTATTGTAATATTTTCCATTATTTCGGAGTTAAAATTAGGGGAATGTTCTTCCCTAGCCATGCTGTATGAAACAATGCAAACCTAGTTCATATTGAGATATTTGATTGTCACGTGTTAACTGTTGTCATTGTGTTACTTTTCAGGGTGACCAGCAAGAAGAAAATCAAGCCCTTGCATAACAATACTGGGGCAGTTTTTGTTCCATTTTGATTTTGCTGTGAGGGTATTGTGAACTAAAAAGAATTACTGTAAGCCATATTATGAAATAACATGTTACTTGTTGAACAGTACATTAAACTAAATTACCTAAAGTTTTATTGTGTTAACATTAATAAAGTGTGTGGAGCAGATTATCTCATGGTGAGAGTCTGTATGTAGTGCTCTGAAGGGCAACAAGAAAGAAGCAGCCAAAATGCTAATAGGTATTGCTGGAGCCTGTTCAAGATTTACTAATCTTCTGTAGGTTGTGGTAATGAAAAAGTTCCTCACATCTTATTTAAAACACAAAGGGCTAAAACAAAAACATTCACAGCATCGAGCATGCTTCCATCCTGAATGCCTTTCTGGGAATGCTTTTTCTTAGGCAACAAGTTTAACATATCTCACGTACTGGAAGGTGTTCTTGCAGGTTATTGATGCACTTAAAAATGATGGACACTGAACTCTGTCGTGTGTTGTATTAGTACCTTCTAAAAATGAGTAATCAAGATCAGATACTATGTCATTTATCTAAATGTATGTCACTACTGAATAGTTTGATCTCTTACTTTGGCTTTTGATAGCGCTTAAGCTCGTTAATGATGTCTCTTTATTATTTTCTTCTCTTAACAAAGATGAAATATGTGGAGTACTTTCAGTAACTGAAGTTCAACAGAATAGTGTTAGCAGTTCTGAATTTGTGTTGTAGTTGCTAAGTATGAGTAATCCTGGAAAGTTTTTAACTGAGAAACTGTGAGATTAGTGTGATTGTATTTGATACGTGTTTGTCAGAAGGGCAGAAACTCCCAGTCTTCTGATTCTTTTTTTTTTTTTTCTTTAACCACACACTTTTACGAGCGTTTAGCTCTTGATCTTACAGTATTCAAGTCAGTTGGGTTTTCCCATCAACTTACATTAGAACAGCCTCTCTCTGTAGAGGAATTCCCCTAATTAGGTCATTACACTCAACATTCAGTTTTTTTTAATGAGCTACTTCACCTGCTACCTCCTAAATACTCTTTTGTTGCTTTTGAAGTATAAAAATTCAATGTTACCTTATTAACAGGGTCTCTTTCACCAAATGTTGCACAGGTAGCTTTTTTTTTTTTTCTTTTAAATTGAAGATCATTTGTTTGAAGCTTTCTCAAACTGAAAATGCTACTTCCTATGTCTGTCTGTGTGCTCTCTTTGCTCCGTAGCCTTGAAATTTTTCTCTGGCTACGAAGCAAGTCATTCAGGGAAGTGACTCAGTCTGGCTCACAGAAAACTTTTGACTAGTGACAGTAGTTCTCAGTGGAGAGTCTTTCAGCGCTCTCAGATTTTCGGTTCTCGGTGTCATCACACTGAAGAGGGGAGAGGACTCTGCCTTCACTGTAATTGGTTATGTTTTCCTCCAAAGTCTACGGGATCAGCTGAAGAATCTGCAACTGCAGCAGCTTGTTTCAGTAAGGAGCTCTGCCCTTCTGTGGCGTTTGAGCACATTCTTATCAGCCTGTTCAGCTTAGTTCTTGTGTCTTTTTAAATGCACACAAAAAAATATTTATATTATTTAACAACTTATTATTGTGGAAGTAAACCAATATGGCAAATGTATGATATTTTGAGGTCTCCTCACTACATGAAATTATTGCTATTATGATTATTCTGGTGCATAGTACTTGAATATAGTATGATTCAGGCCATACTAATATGCTTCCCCCAAAACTGACCATTAGACTTTGCAAGAAACAAGTAGACTTTTAAAAGTTTCCTTTTGTAATGTTATAATATGCATGGATGATATATTTTTGGATAGTTATATCAATGTATGCTTTTGAATATCTGACTTACGTAGAGCAGAATATTATCATCAGTCTTTTCCAGTAAATTTTGCAGAATAGTGAATAGTAATGATTCAGAAACAAGGTTCCTGCTTCTGCCAAGAACATGACAAGAGTAAGGGCTCTGCTTTTGTCAAAACAATCAAGTAAGTGTTTGTGCATCCATGGCTGTATGGGAATTGCTGAACTGTAATATGTTCAAATGTCAGAACTCAATCTATAAAAATTGTTTGCACTGTTGTTCCAATGATGCATTAGGAATATACACATAGAAGAACTGCTCTAAGCAAAAAATAGCCAGTTGGCTTCTTGGCAATGCTGAGTATGGGTTCTGACATAAGTAAGGTGAAAATGAGAACATTTTCTATATGGGTTTATAGTGAAAGGCAAACAGTGAAAAACTGAATTTATGGTTTTTTTCATGATGTGTTTGTAATGTGGCTTTGCTGTCCTGCTTGGTGTCTCTAGAACTTTTTTGAAAACTTCTGTCTGAATGAGGACAGGTTTTGTGTTGGAACTTAAGTTCTTTAGTTAATGGTTTAAAATTCAAGTTCCAATGCAGCAGTTTTCATACTACTAACTTTGTATTCCCTTATTTTGCCTTTACAAGAAGTAATTTTCTAAAATCACAATAGTTATGATTGTGCTCTAAGCTCAGTTAAGTTACAATTACATGAAAACTTCATATGTTTTGTTTGGGGAAAGGTGATCTGTTCTATATGGTGATTTACTTTTCTAGTAAAAAACATACAAAACATGAGAAAAAAATTACTTAAAACATCTCTTGCAGCTCTCTTTGTGAAATAAGTAGTTTTGTAGGTGGTTGCAGACACCACTCGAGGGATGTTGGAACTGAGGTGAGACAGACTGGAGAAGGTTACTCTAGAAAATAAGGGCAATCCAATGCCCTATTTTCTTGTCATTTAATACTTCGGCTCTTTCCTGATTGGGAAAGTTTGTAAGGCTTGGTCAGGAGGCAGCAGAATGCTGTACCTAGATGTGTTATTTAAGAATATAACAGGGATGCAGGAAACTGGTTTTATTCTGAATAATAGAATAATAGGCTTAGTAGATCATCTTGTTCCAGTATCTTCTCTTTCCTCTTTTTTATTTTGTGGTAAAATAGGAGTAAATTCCAAATGTAACTTTTAGAAGGCATGATTGCTTGCCTGTAAGGAAGCTTTAATAGTATGAAATGCTACCATAAGTGTGGTGATACTTGTCATTACCTATTCAAGAAGCGTTTGTATCCTGTGTCTGTCTGTTGTCAGTGACATGTCTTTTGGGCTTCTAACTCAAGGCACCCCGAAGGAGTTTCAGCTCTGTGTTGTGCTAAGCATGTTCTCATGAGTCAGTGCTGCAAATACTGAGCAGTGGATGGGCAGAAGGGAGAAGGCATCAAAGGAGGAATTTGGAAGGTAGGAGTAGTGGAGTTTCAGTTTGAAATGTGTAAGTGAAACGTGGAGGAACAGTGAACCTGAATGTCTCTGTGGTTTGAGTGGTGACCTGTCTCAGGACTAACCTGCTTCCTCTCTCTTTGGATGTCCCAGCAGAAGCAATTCACACTTAGTCCCTTTATAATTCCAGAGAGATTCCTCACCACTACAGGAGTCACAGCTCTGGGTAGGGAGGGTTGTGTTTTCATGAAGCTTAGAATTCAGTAGATAAATTGGACACTTCTGAGATCAGATAGAGCTTGTGGGAGGTCTTTTGTCTTTGCCACCTCACTTAAGTCATGAAGCAATACTTTCTTCTGTCTTGTGTATAAATGTAAAACTGTATATTAAGATACCGAAATCAGTCTACCTCTCAGTGATGTTTGTAGTCTTGCTTTAAGTATTCAGTGTAGTTTTATGTATAGACTGGATGGGGTATCTGGAAAAAAAGAGAGCAAATGTGTTTGAGTTTGTGTGTGTGTCTACAAACACCACCTCAGTCTCCCCTTTATTTTATAAAACCATAAAATAACATGGGTTGGAAGGGACCTCTGAAGGTCCTCTCGCCCTCGCTGGGCTGGTGGCAGGTTTGGATCAGGTTACTCAGGGCCTTGGCCAGCTGGGCTTTGATAATCTCTATGTATTTATATTTTGAAATGTTGTTTAATGGAACATTGAATCAAGAATGTAAGATTCATTTAGCATTACTTTTTTCCTTTTTTAAAAAAAAAATATTTGTGAGCATCTGTATTATACAACTACAGCCAAATACTGATTTTGATAGCTTTGACTGTGGTAAATGTGCATGTGGAGAGTGTTCTAAGATGTACCACAAGGATCTTAATAACTTTCTCTGGTTTTAAGAGAGAACATGATCTGAAGTGAGATGACCACAGGTAATGTGTTAAGTATTCTTTCTTATATGACTATTAAGTTTGATGTCTGTAATCAGCTTATGTTTATATTAGCAAAAAAAACAAAACTTTGAATGTGCTCTGAATATGCAGTAGGTAAAGACATGAAAAAATCAGGGTATCTCATATGGAGATAAAATGCTACTTAAAAAGTTAAGCTTGATTTTTGTGCTGGTTTGAATCCCAAATTAGGTAAAACTACTTGTGGATAATAGAGTGCAACATATTTAACACACCCCTATGATTTGTCTATCCGTTTCTTTTCCAAAGACAGCTGAAAGTGCAGGTTGCAGTAGTTGATTCTCAAAGGTGAAAATGTTTCTTGTCTTTAAATACCCTGATTCAGTAAGTTAGTGTTGTCTCACAGCTGTGAGCGTGGACGAGATCTGAGTGCAAATGCCCCCCCAGATTGCAGTTTGGTTGTGAACTCTGATCTGCCTGAAGACAGCTGTGGAGGTAGCAGCAAGTGGTTTTTAGTTTTTATATACGTGTAGAAAATGTAACTCTGCTTGTAATTCCTGTAGCTGTTGCCTACCTAGATCTAAAGTAGTCCTAAATCAGCATATGTTTTTTAAGTCTGGTCATAAGATAAAGATTTGCATAACTTTATTTCAAGATGAGTGAGTTTGGCGCAAATGCGCATGCAGGAATAAGTTTTGTGGGTTTTTTTAATTTTTAAGATAGTTTCCAAAAATCATAGCCAGAAAATGACCCCTAATCAAAGTCTAGAAATGCTCTAGTGGCTGCAGGTAGTGTTCCTGTCAGCTTTTCACCCCAAGGTTGTGTGCTTATTGCCTGTCTGTTCAAGGCATTGGGAACACCAGGGAGTCTGCAGGGTGTTTGCAAGGGGAGGCCAGGGCTCGGGCAGCTTCTCCCCTTCCCTTCTCTTCAGGGGGTTTATTCTGTTTTCACCATGGCCTCTCCCCCTGAGAGCACAGCACCCCGTGAGTCCCTCTGCTGAATTGGGGATGGGAACTCATCCAGCTCCGAAAACTTGCCTTCAAAATGGTCTTGTCGTTTTTCTTCACTCCTGTCATTTCCTTAATCTGGTTTGTCGCTTAGTCATGCAAACATCTGCTGGCACAACGGGAGGTGCTGTAGGGACAGGAACTGGTGGCAAGCACAGGAAATGACACTACCATTGTGAGTTGGATAAATATTTATCTATGACATGAAATACCTTTTAACCTTGTAGTCATTCATAAAAACATCGAGAAAAACGCTGATGCAGTTATTTAACTGTTACGTGAAAATATTCTGGGATTTTAGGCAAACAATGCCTATTTTAAGTAACAAAAACCTAGTGAGCATTAGAAATAGGACATTAAGGGTTTAACTTAAAATTATGAGCTTCCACAGTGCTGGTTTTAACAACTCTTTTTCTTCATTTGCCCACTTTGATTAATCTCTTTCTTAAAAAAAAATTAAAAAAACAAACTCCAAAACAAATGGTATAAGGGGGGGGGGGGGGGGGGGTTTGTGNNGGGGGGGGGGGGGGGGGGGGGGGGGGGGGGAAGTTTGTGAGGATACTTAAGATACTTAGTAGATGTTTTAAATTAACTTAATTCAAATTGTGGTTACTTCTTGATATCAGGTGGGTATTTTTGTCATGTAAAATGGCAAAGGTAGATTCCATAAAGCAATGTATTTAATGGTGTAGTGACTTTTCCAAGAGGGTAAGTTTTCTATTTCAAGTTCTGTATTGGGAATTGAAGGGAGGAAAATAAAATAGTTATTAGATGGAAATGTGTTCCTGTTTTGGATGTTCGTTGATTCTTTCTCCTCTCCTGCATACCTCCATTCTAATCTTGTTTTATTCAGTTACAGTTTCTGGGTGATGAATAGCACACTGTATGCATCTCTCTTGTGGTACAGTGTTTTCTTCCCCTCTTGTGTACTAAAACCCTGCCTCGAGAATTACTGTAACTCTTACATTGGAAAAAACAGCCTTTCAGCCTTGTCTTACAAAGGAAAGATGTGCTTACATCAGTAATCAATTGCATTCCTGCAAATAGCTTCTTACTAAGTGTTTTCTGAGGAGAAAAAAAAAACAAAGCAAAAAACCAACTTTATTAAGCAAAATAAAGGCATTGTGAAATTAAAGTGCCATTAGGGATGTGATGGCGGAAAATACAAATACACATTTGAAACTAATTAGTAGAAAGTTAAAAATTGAATTGACTCCATGGAGCCTGCCAACACACTAATTAAACCATTGAGTTGTGTGCTTTGTATTAATTGAACTTTTCAAGTCCTCCACCAGCACTGACCGACCACAAGGAAGTGAAAGCAGTCTGCAGTGTAGGATTTGTCTAGCAGCTCTATTTATAGACATCTTCTAAAAGTACTATTCTTACGGGGAAAAGTGTTTTGCAAAAATATTTTGAATTAGAAGTTAATGGCGGTATGTGAAAGTTGACTGATTTTAATTTTAAGTTTGTGCCCTTGGGAAAAAGGGAAATATGTATACTTTACAAACAGTAGCTGCAGCCTACTAATACTTCAACTCTACTTCTACCCCTAGCTTTTAGTTTTGTTTCTATCTTGGAATCCTGTTAGAAAATGGCTAGATTTTCTTTTTCCCATATTTATGTTTTATGGTTAGCATCTTCTATTTTCAGTAGTAAACTGCAAAGCTTTTGTAACTCAGCAAGTTTCAGGTTGCATAAACAGCTTATGATAAGACCAGAAAGTCCCATAGCTCAATTAATGCATTTCTGTAGATGTCTTATTTTCTCTGGCTGTCCACAGAGAAGTGGGTTTACAGGAAATAAAGTTCATAGTAAGTGGAAAAAAGTGAAAAAGCCATTAAATATGACAACCATTCTGAATAGTGTGGGATTTACTAGGAAAATAAGAAAATCTATTAGGCCAGACCCAAGGTGTATGTACTTCAGCATCTTGTTTCTGTAGTCAGGAAAAGGACAGTCACAAGCAGCTCCATCTTGCATCAGGGCCACAAATGCAATTGTGGGCAAGACCAATTCTTGCTGGAGAAAATAGGTGGTCCTTGTCTTATAATACATTCGAATAGTGATGGAAACATCTATTTATGTAATCTATGGAAACATCTGAACAACTATTTTAAGTTGTTCAGGCTTTAGCTATGCAACTAAAAATAATAATGCTAAATACTTTATATGGATATGAAAAATAGCACTGCTATCGTTATATTCCTTATAGGATCTTTCTTTGTATGTTTTGAATTCATTCAATTTTCTATCTTATAGGAGTAAGACAGAAATATCTGTTTATGGAACATGAGGTTCTCAGTGTGCTTGTGCTGCCTTATATTATTTCAATAACGTTTGTCTCTACTGAAAACAATTGCAATTCCTTAACCTTTGTGTAATAGTGTTTTCATACCTCATCACCTCCGAAATTCTTCTCTGAACTTGGCTTAGTTCTGTAGTTACCCTTTTGGACACGGTAAGAAGTATTTCAGAGAAGACAGACATAAAGGTGAATATGTCTGGTTTTCACTGTTCTTTTTGGCTTTGTTGGCTGAGGGAATTACATTGATTTTAAAAGCAAACCAAAAACAAACTGGTTTTGATAAAAGCTTCATTTCTCTCTTCCTGAAATGATGAATCTAATGCTCAGTCATGAAAAGAGTGTTTTGAAGTATGCTTTTCTTATTGATGCTTATGAGTTTATACTTGGTTTTGTCTTTGGTTATCAGTTTAGCTTAATCACATTTCTGTAATTCCTGTCTGGTTTTGATTCATGTAAATCGTTTTATCATTTACTCATTTGCCTACCCTGTCTTACACTGCCCACTCCCACTCGGCTGCTATTTTCTGCCAACCAAGCTACAACTTCTCTTACTGTTTTTGTAGAACTCACACCTGCCATGTACAAAAGTGGTATCACTGCAGTTACCTCCTTCAGATGCCCGAAACATATCTTCCGGAGAGATTAAGCTGCCAAGGTCCAGTTTGTTGTTTGTTTTGTTGGGGTTTTTTTTGCAAGGTTTAGTTTGTTAATGATACCATATCATAAGGTATGTGATGTGGGAGTGCTAAAAGGAGATTGAAAAAGAATTCAGCTCGAAATTCAGGAAGAGTAAAAATTCTCCTACTGTGGGGAACTTGTTATGTTCTAATGTGGTTGTTCTTGGCAAGAAGTGCCAGCCTTTCTTAGTCTTCATGGAAGGTGAAATAATTTTATTCAAATATGTACAGCTCTGTATGCATAGAAAATACTCTATAAATCTGAGCTCTCCATTATAAAATCACAGCCTGGTCTGGTGGGAGGTGTCCCTGATCAGGGCAGGGGGTTGGAACTGGATGGCCTTCAAGGTCCCTTCCAACCCAAACCAGTCTATGAACTTGAAGAAAAATCTTACGAGTGGAATTGTGCTTTGATGGGGTTCTAACTAATAGCAGCAACGAATCATCAACATTAAATACAGTATGTGTTACAACTGGTAAATTTCAGTTTCTATGGTTATGCTTCAAGACTTCATAGTAGTAGAACTGGTGTTGTTTAAAAGTGAGTAACAAAACATTAAGAATGTTTTTGAATCCTCTGGTCCAACTTTAAACAGCAAACAGCAGTGTGAAGGTTACTTAGCTATTTATTTGGCAGCGGTAATACCTCACGAAAGGCCGAATTGCAAAATAACAGGGGCTTCGCATTTTCACTTAAGAACGTAGAGAAATGCTGCGGCACCTTTTAAAACCAGTTTCGTGGTGGTTTTAGAGCTGCTTCACGCTTTTACCACCAGCTTTGCGCGGATCCGTTTTCCCTCACAGGAGAGACACTGGGGCCGCGCTCCCGACGCCGCCCACGGCCCCGCTGTGTTTACAAACACTTGTCACCGGGAGAGCGGAGCTCGGCTCCGCCCGCAAACGCGGGGCGGCACCCCGCAGAGCCCGCCGCCCTCAGGCCGCCGCCGCCATCAGCCGTTGGGGGCGCGGGGCAGGCTGGGTAGAAGGGCGGGAAGAGCGCGGCGGGCTGAGGGGAGCGCGGGGTTCCTGTCAGACGGGGGGCGGCCGTCTTTTGCCGCGCTTCTATCGGCGGCGTTTCTACCGGGAAAAGCGGCTATTTTTTTTTTTTTTTGCTTGTACAGCACTGATTTGCTTTCTCTCCGAGGTCAGTAGTACGATAACAAGTGACTGGTCGAGGTTAAAAGCTTTTTTCGCCATCCTCCCCACTCCCAAAAAAAAGTGTCCATCTGCATGCCGTAGGCATCTTTAAAATATTAGGCTTTCCAGTCTTCGTTACTTAAAGAGATATGGAAGAGCCTTAGGAAAAAAAAAAAAAACCAACATCCAGCCCTATACAAATAACTCTTGAGGTATAACTCTTTTATTTTCTCCTATTAAAGTCACTTAAGGAATTGGCTAGCTATGTGATGAGGGAGCCTCACCTCAGCCTGACTACCTGCTACTTTTAATATTTTGCAGTAATTACATGATGCTTTTTTAAATGCTTTCCCCTTGACCAAAAAGCGTTTGTGAGGAAAATGACTAAATCACAGCATGAGTCCTACTAAGCTTTACACGCATTGTTAAATTTAAGCATGCAAAGAGCTCCAGTATGATTATCGGGATTGCTTAAAATTGTGGGTGTATGTGGCAGCGGTTTTGAGGCTGCGATGGAGGAAGTTGTTGCCACTTCCAAGGGGCTTCTCATCTAGGAAACAGCAAAAAATGTGTGCACTTGTCAGGTGCAGGATATCAACATGTAAAATCTTTCTTCAGTCGGTTGTGCAGGTTTTGGTATTTAAAGTGCTTATCTAGTTAAGTCGCATATGAATGTTACTGAGAAGTGGCTTTGCAAATTAACTTTGTAGGCTTTTGTTTAACAAAAATAAAATCTTACTGGAAGCCTGTGACAATTGCTGTAATAAAAAGATTATGGATAACTCCTAATGGCTTTTAAAAGCTGTTTAATGCTGGTTGTGTCAAAGCAAGCAATTAGGGTCACTTAATCTACTTGATTATTCATCAAGTGCCTCTGATAGTATTCCATGCTTTTGGAATTATGAAAATGTTTGTCTTGAAAAGGCTGTTTCACCACTCCATAGCCCTCAGTACAGAGCACGGATACATAAGAAAACTTAAAAAAACCCAACTTGATTATATATGACAGTTTACAGGCACAAGCCAACTGTGCTTGTATAAACACCCTTGTGTTGCTATAACATGAGCTTTGAGAAAAGAAGAACACATCTAAAAATGCTGAAGTTTGATCACATAAAATGGTATTAATGGATTACATAGTACTCGAATGTTGCTATTAGGTTAGATTGTTTTAAGTTCAGATGATGCAGACAAAGTCTGCTGATTCTTAATTTCTTTGATTCTGTCAGGTGCTGCTGCGTAGTTGGATGTAGAGAGGGTAACATTGGCCTCAATGCTCAAAAGGCCAGAAGTGGGGAATTACTTTGAGACCCTGTTTAATTTCAGTGGCGATTGCAGCAAGTGGGTGCCTCAGATTAAATTTTTGTAACTTGGAGCCCTAGTTTTGTCCTGAATAGTTACGGTGGACACAAAGCAGACAGAAAAAGAATGTCTTTTGCTTATCCTCAACCGGCAGGGAAAAAAAATGTGTGGAATAGTATATATTTGCCAGGTGGCTCCAACGTCAGGACCAGGTTATGTTCAAGGAATGGGTTTCTGGGGAACCCATAAGAGAGCTGGAGAATTCTGAGTTGTTCCAGCACCTCTGGCTGCTCTGTTCCCTGCTCTGTATGACAGAACAGAACTGCAGGTAGGCAGGTTGGAATGACCTGTAACTCTGCAATTTCGTGTCGTCACAAGGAAAGTGACTAAATCTGCACTGATTTAGAAAAACATGGGCAGAAAGATCTCAGCTGCCCTCTTAAAATGGATATAGCTTGTGACAATGGAATTTGTTGTTTGCCCTACAGTGTTGGTAATACAAAAGAAAACAGGCTTTCTGCTGGTGTTCAGTCACTGTTATAGAGCAGCACACTGATCACTGGATGCTTGAAAAGTACTTTTGGTGCTTATTAGAGAACTCGGTTCAGCATTCTATGTCAGTAACTGTGTTCTCTGTGCTGTGCCATTATGAAAAGAGCAGGAAGGTCTGTCAGCTTTGTGAATGTAGTACCAGATGTTATTAATAAATTCATGCAAATTAACAAAGTTGTGATCCACCTAATGGAAGGCATTAAAGTGGCATTGATGCCTTTAACTCTTGCAAACTGCTGCTGGCCCGATGGGGAATTCACCTGGCTGCTCTCCCAGGCTGCCCGTTTTGTGTCTCCCTGCGGGCGTGGGGGTGTGTTGGGAGATGGGAATCCATGGGTAGTTTTCAGGCATCCCTAACCCATGGTGAGCCAAGCAGGCACAACATTGCCATAGTCGCAGCACAGCCAAGGGATAGATTAAAAAAAAAAAAGCTGAGAATCAGGGAGTCATAACTGGCTCTCTGATGCTCCACATTTTCTGTGCCAAACATATGTTGGTATAGAAGAAAGTCTGATTCTAAATACCAAAGTGTGGGCAAGATTGAATTAAAGTTTTCTGTAAAAGAAACCAAAGCTCTAAACTGTTGCTATATTTTGCTGCATCTGATGTGTGTGTGCGATTGTATAAATGGATTTACCCAGTATGGAACGGTGGTGTAGCTGCTCCTAACAGGTGCTGACACAATCCCAAGGGTAAAAATAAGGTCTGCTGTAACTTTGCAGGTAGCAGGCTCTGTTCCTAAACACATGCAACGTATTTCTATTGTTAAAGATCTGTTGACTCAAAACATAAGTTTGAATTTCAAATTCACTACTAGATGTTTGTTAGTGAGTTGGTTTTGAACAGAGCCTAAAAACGTTTTTAAAGATTACTTTCAATTCCTGCAGAGCATGTGTGGAGCACTGATGAAGGTATTTAAATGTCTTTGGCATTAATAAATAACAGTGAACTTTAGTACTGTAAAAAAAAAAAAAAAAAAAGCCCCCAAACCAACAAAACCATCCCTTTCTAAACAAAAAGAGCTTGAAAATATGGTAAGGCTGCTACAATGAAGCATTTGCAGTGTTTGTATTTGTATATAGAGATAAATATGTTTTAGCACCCTCTTCACAGTTTATAGCCAGAAGTGTTTCTTAATTGTTTACTTCTCAATTCTGACAGAGTGCCTGGTCCCTGTCACAGTTACCGAGGAGCAGGCAAACACTTCCAGAAGATTTTCATCAGGTAAAACGTGCTCGTTGCAGATGCTTGGTTTGACAGACTGAGTGAAATTAATGTTGTCTTATAATATTTTAAAGTCAGAACCAGCGTTGGGGATTTTTGATCCCTTTTCCCCTGCCTGGGCCCTGTCCCACCTGTGACGCTTTCTCTCCGGTGTGCTGGGACCCTCGGGCAGCGGTGCCAGGCTGCAGCAGCAGCACCACTTGGGTTGTGTCGTGTGAGATTCCTTACTTTTGACTTTTTTTGTGCCCTAGTTCCTGTGAGAAATCTAGGACTGAGCCGAGTGAGGTCTGTGCACACACACACAGCCTGCCTTACCTGAAACTTTTAAATTTAGAGCACTGTACTTGTTTCACGTCAAAACGGGGCGTTACCTCTAGTTTAACCTAACCCTTAAAAGGCCATCAGATGTGCGTGATGTATCAAACCTCCCTCTTTTTAATTTCTTTTCTTTCTTTTTCCCCTGTCGGCTTCTGAAGCTAAATTTGACTACTTGCGAACTACCTTCCCTATGGCAGCCTCCCCCCCGGCGATATTCGGGTCCTTTATTGTATCTGTGATGGTTCCCCTCCCTCTTCTCCCCCGCGCTCCGTGCGGGGCACTATCCGCCAGGAGAAAAACACGTCGGTCGTCTACGGGGGGCGCCGCCGGGAACGGGCGGTGGCCGCCGGCCTCTCCCGCAGGTGCCCGGCTTTCCCTGCGGAGGGCAGGGGCTGCGGGGCGGAAGCCAAGAGGCCGGCCAGCCCCGCCTGGCTCCGGCCCGGCCCTGCCCTGCCTCCCCCCCGCGCCGCTCCGCTCCGCCGGGGCCCGCCGCAGCCCTTCTCCCGCCGCCGCCGGCGGGGACACGAGGGCCGCGCCGCTCCGCTCCGCCACGCGCGGCTCTGCTCCGTGTTTTCCGGGCCTTTCCCGTCTTCTCGGGCCCCGACACTCGAACGTGCTGCGCGGCGCTGGCCTCGGCGCCGCTCGCCATTGGCCGCGCCGCCATAGCCCCATGGGCGTGCGGGCCGCGCATTGGCCCGGCGCCGCCGTCCATCAGCCGGCGGCGGACTGCGTCAGGTTGGGTTGAGCGGCGTCCCCTTCCCTGCCTGTGTCTGGCGGCGGCTGCGGCTGCGGGGCCGGTGCGGGCGGAGGGGCGCAGCGGAGGGCGGCCCGTTCCCTCGCTCGCTAAGATGGCGGCGGCGGCGGCGGCGGCCGTGGCGCGGCTGGAGGGCCGGGAGTTCGAGTACCTCATGAAGAAGCGCTCGGTGACCATCGGCCGCAACTCGTCGCAGGGCTCGGTGGACGTGAGCATGGGCCACTCCAGTTTCATCTCCCGGCGCCACCTGGAGATCTTCACCGCCGCTCCCCCGCCGCCGCCACCGGCCGGCGCGGACGGGCCGCCGCCTCCGCCGGACCCCGCAGCTGCCGCCGGCGGCGGCGGCGGAGGGGACTTCTACCTGCGCTGCCTCGGCAAGAACGGCGTTTTCGTGGACGGCGTGTTCCAGAGGCGGGGGGCGCCGCCGCTGCAGCTGCCCCGAGTGTGAGTAAAACGGGGGTCGGGCCTGCCGTCCTCCCCCGTCACACCGGGGCCCGTCGGGCCGGGGCTGGGCCCGGGCCCACCCGCCGGCGCTTCGCCGCGCCGGGCTACCCCGTCCTCCCCGGGAGGAACTGGCTGCCGCGGCGGGGGTGGTGCCGTTGCTCGTCCGCGCCGGTTGTCCCCGTTGCCGTTTGGCTAGCACATGGTGCGTGACAGGCGGGGAACCGACCCTGTCCTGGCGACACACGCGAGCGGAGCCTGAGGCCTCCTTCTCCCGGGCACCGGCGCCTCCGCCTGCTGCCCTCGGATGTGTCCTTTCTCCAGCGGCCCGCGCCCCCCCGGCACGTCCACCTCCCACTCCAGCCCCGCCGGCAGCCGGTGGTACAGGTGGGAAGCGTGAGACCCCGGCAGCGCCGGGGGTGCTGGTTGATAAATGGTCACCCTTCTCCCGTGGTGTCTCTCACACGTAGCAGTATCTGTTGTGAGTTTGGGAGCAAATCCGTCGGCAGCAGTGCTTGGAGGTATTGTAATTAGCAAACAGAATTGAATACACCCTTGAGTATTGTTTACGTGCTTCAAAGGAAATCAGTCAAGTGGTTATCCACATATCTGGAATTTCTGATTTTAAGATCAGTGCCGAGTAAATCTTCCAACACCTTTGGTGCTTGTGCAGAACATAGGGGGTTGGTTTTGTGTATGTACTTGCCTTCTGATTTTGTGGTAGTTTCTTGCCTCTTTGCCTAATCGTAACGTTTATTTTTATGGGTAAACTGAATCATCCACATGAAATACTTCTGCTAGTCTTAGTGTTTTAAATTGTGTTTCCTTACGTGACAACAGATGTATTAAGGGTTTATAAACGGTAATACATTCCTTTACCGTTACCAAACATTAACTGTCTTTGCAAAATAATTTTCTAGGGGAGTATGTGAGGCCTACCTACTATGATTAAGGATATGTTGAACTAAGGAATCTATGTTTTGAGGAGTCACATGCAGGAAAAGTGAAGGTGTTTTGGAGTACTCTAGCTGTCTTGACTAAGAAATACCCCAAAGGTTACAAGTGTTTTAGCTTTATAAAACACATGCCATTAATGACTCAGTCTTCATGGCCTTACAAGTTTTTAAAGTGTGTTTAAGACGTTGATGGTATATATTTTCCACTTTGACATTTTAATGTTAGTTTCTCCACCTGGTTTCTCTGTGAAGATCAAATTGCCTTACCTTTCTGCTTTCTAGGAAATGCTCATTCTGAAAGGATTTAATACTGCCAGTATGTGTAGAGTTGTATAATCATGAGTACAGTTGGATGACTTGTTTGACCTTTAACTGTAGCTTCTATTTTTGCTTTCTGCTTTTTAATATTAATAATAGTTTGGCATGTGGTTAATCTATATTTTAATCTAACACATTTAAGAAATGCAGATCAAATACTTTTTTCTTTGTAAACAGAGTTTAGTATAATACACTAATTGCAAGCAAGTCATTGTGCATTATATATGTTGATTGCAAACAGTGTAGAATTAGTTGAAGTAATTTAGTCAGTAGCATTCTGTTAAATGCTTAAAACTTTAGGAAAAGAGAAGTACTGCTTCTTCATACTGTTCATGTAATTATTGAATTGTAATTTATTTTCTATCAGTGTCGCTTTTTAAGTGGAAAGAAAATTCTGAAGAATTTTTTGTGTGCCACTTTTTTATTGAACAATGATGAAAACTTCTGTGCAGTTAAAATTTCTTCAGGAGTGCATGTGGGTGGTGTTACAGAAACTAGCATTTGCTTGAAACTGGCTGTGTTCAGTGATTACACCATTTCTTAGACTGCACACTAGTAGCCTGTAGTTTCAAGATCTGTTAAGCTGGTTGAAGTAGTTACCTCCTGGTTACAAAATGTAGGTGTGATCAACTCTCGTAAATAAAAGGTGGCATACCTTGAGTCCTGGCTAGAAACAATGGAGCAGTGTGTACACTGGGTGAACTGGGGGTTCACCAGTCAATAGGCGTAGGGATGAGTTTTATCTTGAAGGGCAGGTGAGATCTACAGGGTCATAGTTAGATTGATGATTAAGATCAAATGCTGCTTTATTGTTGTTGTGGGTTTTATTTTAACAATAAATCTTTATATAAAAGGAAAGCTGTACTGGAGTTGTATAGGAAAATAGTAGTTTCATTATTTGCAAAGCTATTTTTTTCCTTTTTTTTTTTCCCCCCTTAAACACAAGAATCTTCAGGCAAATTCAAAGCAGACGTTATCTGCTTATAGCACCTCGTTACTGTGAATTACTGATGACTAATATTGTTTGTAGCCGTGTTCTTGAGTTTCATTGTAGATTTAGCTGGTCACACTGAAGATGATCTCCTGGATTTTAAGAATCAAACTTAGTTATTTCAATCTAATGTAAACATTAATTAACCCTTGAAACATGATTGGAAAGAAAGTAGTTTTGGTGTGAGTTCAAAATTGATGATTGCTAACCTCCATCTCAAGCAATCACTAGATCTATTTTTGTTGTTGTTGTTTAATCCTCCTGTGTTGCCAGTAATATGCTGTGCCTATGACTGCACAATCATGTGAAATTGTAATGGCAGGTGAAGTTTAAAAAAAATCAGGATGGCCTGTTCCTTCTGTTTGTTTTTAAGTGATCTTGGAAACCAAGAATGCAGGGTCCATCTCTGTTTTGTCTAATTAATAGTAATTTACAGATGACTTCAAGCAAAATATTGTTAAGAGACTTGAAATGTCTTACTTAATTGTTACTAATTAATTGTATGTAGTTCCAGTGTCCTTGGCTTTTTTTTTTTTAATTTCAGCACAGTGTTTAGATATGATTGCATTAATAAGGTTATTGAACTTCCAGGTTTTGGAAGGGAAAAATAGAAATACAACTTTGTAGTCTCCTGCAAAACACACATTTTTTAACATCTGGGTAAATTCAATGATTAATGTTAGTGTATATTTTTACCTGTAATAAAGGCATCTTTCTTCCTTCAGATATAAATGCCATGAAACATGGAACTACTGTGCATTAAGAAAACTGTTTTGGTTGCTATTTTTAATGCTTCCCTGGAAGCCTTGCTCACAATTCAAATGTTTAAGTTATCAATCAGGAGGTAATAGCAGTGGGAAGTGTGGTTTTGTTTCTCCAGTTCTTGACAGACTCGCATACCTACTTGTGTATATACAAACCAGCTGTCATCTTGCTAGAGGAATAAAATGGAGGTGGGGGAAATAGCAATTATTTTATTCATGTCCAGTACATAACTCTCCTGTTAACATTATAAGACACAGAGGCATGGGATGAAAGAGGTTTTAGAGTCTCCTCTTAAATCCACACAAATCAAAGCAATTCAGTTGGTCTTTTACAACTGCCTTTAAGATGCGTGGATTATCACTCTCCAGTTCATTAAGTTCTTGTTTTTTAATTGGTTTCATTTGATGCTTGTCAGATTTCCCCTGACTTCAATGAAAGCCCTAGGTAAATAATAACATTAATATTTGACTTCTGAGATACTTGGCTTGAAACATCCCTTTTATGCTGGGCAGGGCAGTGGTTGTTGACAGAGCTCTTGTATACAGCTTTTGGAGAGGCAGGATTCCAGACATGTAACTGATACAGCTGGAAAAAGCAGACTGACTTCTGGGTACATCTTAGCTCTGAATAAGTTTTTTTGTTTTGTTATTACTTCTGGGTTTCTTGGATGTGCTTTGTGTATTAGTGTTTGAATTCATGAAGATCCTGTCATCTTAGGCTTGACTGCTTGAAGACAGTGTCTTGTTCATTTTGATAAAACCATATATTGTATTTTAATAATTACTTTTGGTTTTGGTTTTGTGGAAGCAGATTTGTGAATCACAAACAAGATACTATTAACATAAACCCAGCATTTCTGAGTCAGAGCATCTAGTCCGTTCCCCGTGCCCAAGAGTAGTCAGTAGCAGATGCCTAGGGAGAAGTATAAAAATGAGTAAAGGCAAATTGTTCTGTTTCCCTTATTTTTTCTTTTGGATCCCAAAGTCAGAGTTGATTTCTTTCTGAGTTAAAGCTGTTTACTGTTTGTGGTTTTCTTTCTCCCTTTTAATTTTTTTTTTTTTTTTAAATCCCTGTAAACACAGCATCCTTGGGCAGTGAGTTCTGCAATATAATTGCAGCCCACGTTAGGAAAACTGTCTTTTTGCTGAGATTTTTGAACTTGACACCTGGTAATTTCATTTGATGTAACTTAAGTTGGCTCTCTTGTATTAAGAGACAGTAAATAATTCTCCCATTCTGCCATTACTTTTGTAGACTTTACATTACTAAGGATGGGAGCTCTTACAGTAAACAATGTTTTTTACTTATACTTAACATCTACTAACTAATCCTAAATTGAGCCAACTGAAAACTTGTTTGTTGTTCTTGTGCCTTTCCTCCAAGTATATAGAGGCCTGAATCAATATTTTTAGTTTGGTCTTGTGGTCAAGATCTACCAAGTGGGGTTATTGCTGCCTTTTCAGTAGCAGAAGTTTTCCTGCCAATGAAAGCCAGTGAATTCTGAACAAGGGTCAGGTATATCCATTCACTAAGTAATTTAATCAGAAAAAAGTTTATTGTGTTCAGCATTACCTTAGCATGAAATAGCACAACAGGGATACATCCTTAATGTATCAATGCACTTCTTTCCATCCTCTTATTGCAGTTACTTAAATTATATGCCAAGTTGTGATTCTGGGGGAGTTCAAACTGTGGCTGCACGTGTGCTTAATGAAAATTTCTCACTGGAAAATGCTGAGATTTGGCTTAATAGTTGAGGTGAAGGGGTTATAACTTCTCCTTAGGTAGCGTTTCTCACTAGCTTAGGAAGAATGTTCTTTGCTTGTTTATGGCTTACAGATTTGTCTTAAATATTTTCATTATGAATATAAGTGTTAGATACTTCAAGAAATCAAACAAAACACTTTTTTCAAGGAAGATATTTGTAAGTATAAATTAATACCTCAGGCTGGATTGGCACCTGCTTTTTCCCTTTCTTGACAACGCTTTTGAGAGATACAGTAGCTCGTAAGGAAGACAGCTGGCTGAAATGTTCCTGAGACCTTCTGATTGATTTGTGCTCAGAGGAGTATTTTGGAGTTCTATACTGGTTGTATTAAAACTATAAATGACTTCCAAATTATCTCTAAGCATACAGCTAAGAAATGTTGGACTTGGCCCTGACATACAGATCGGACTCCAGAAACTTCTATGTACTTTCTTTAGCAGACACTGTGTCCCATGCCATAATGACTAATAAGGTTAACTGGGCTGTGTTTATAGGTGGTTTTTTGGCTACTTTAGAGTAGGATTTGCAAATGTCAAGCTCAGTAGCAGTAGTGTTCTCACATTAAGCAGACCTGATTGAAAAGGGGCGTGGGAGGGAGAAGGTAGAACGCATATTATTTGAAATGAAAATAGAGAGATGAACGTAAAGTTTCTATAGTCATAATTTGTGTTACAGTTGTTTCTGCTGTCTCATTTTTTTCATATTTCCCTCTCAATTGCATGCACCTTATGAATGAATGGGGTTTTTTGCTACTGAAGCAGGGTTACAGATTGTCATATATCAGTCAGGTAGTTGAGGTAATGCTTGGGACAGTTTTATATTTGGATAAATTTGCACTTGCCCTGCTTTTTTTAATTGGTATGATAGATATGAATATGAAACTTCTTACCAAATTCTATAATTTTACTGATCTTGCAGATGTTCTTACATCTGTAGCTAGTAAGTACATTCTTTGTATAGTTATGTGAAATTATATAAACTGTGAAATCATCTTAAAAATTGATGATTTCTTTATTGTCTATTAGGATCCAGTTCTATGACAGAAGGAGAGTAGTCTTGTTTCTGTTTAAAGTTGCAAAGTCAGTATTAAAACTGTCTGTTCTGAGAATCTGAAGTTGAAAGAGTTTCGAGATTGTTACCTTCACCCATAATAATGAGGTAAGAATTACATATCACTCATGTTTTGCTTTGCATTGAATAAACAAAAAAAATATACTGATCTTTGGTTATGAAATGCAGTATGTTTGATCAGGAAAATACAGCATTTTCTATTGGATAAAAGTAAGTTAATCAAGAAAATAAGTTAATCTTTTACTCTTGCTTTTCAAAATAAATGTGTATGATTTGTGTGCTTATAATTAGGAAATGACATTGACCTGTAAATATTAGTCCTGTATGAAGGCAGATGTGTTTTAGAGTGTAATTCTGCTGTGGAGGAGTTCTGCTGCTGTTGCTTTTGTTTTGCTGTTGGTTTGTTTGGGTTATTTTTTGAGCATGTGTCTTTCTCATGCACAAAACAAAAGATTTTTTTCATGGTCATGCCTAAACTATTCAAAATAAGATGATTGTGCATCTCATATACTGTATTTTTCAGGCAATTCATCAGTGCTTTCAAGACCTCTCATGTACCATTCACTTATGTAAAATTATGTAAAACACTGGGGGAAAAAAATTACAAAGAAAATTACAGTGTGTCATGTCAGTGTGAGGCCAATTCTTTTGCGGCCTTTAAGGAGTTTTCACAACAGTCTTGTGTTTATTAATAAGCTGGTGTCTTTCATGGAACTTCATACTGAAATATCAGGAAGGTGGTGGTTTTATCTACTGTCTTGCTTGTTTTCATGATAAAAAGTGATTTGTAGTGACATTTGTTTCCTGTGACTTCCTGCCTTTAAGGAGTTTTTTGACCTAGATAAAGCAGTCAGAGGGGAGGAACCGTGTTTATTCTGCAGCTATTCCACATTGGATGGCATAGAAAATAAATGTTATATTCTTCTTTAAGATCTCATTGTTACTCCTTTATTACTGAAGGGTGATGAGGCTTTACTAAGTTACTTGAAGAGCAAGTGCAAATCTCTGTAATTTTGTAATACATGTTTTTAGGGCTGAAGAAGGTCTCTACATGATTGGAGTCTTTGTTTCTTCACGTTTGTTTGTGTGATTCTGCTGCAGCTACTGCACGTGCTTCTGTGCTGTTCTGTCTTTCTCATTAGTGCTGCAAATCTTAAAGTAACAAAGCATCGTCTTCATGTATGCTGTACAGTTGGGTGCTTGTGGGAGTAAAATTTTCAAAATTTCAGAATGTCTGGATGAATATTTATATGAACACATCACCTTTTTGTTTGTCCGTGCGAATCGAATAAAAACACGAGCAGATTGACAAACAGTTATGTCCGTGCTAAACTAAACATTCCTGTTGACTTCAGCAAGACAGCTCATGTGGATAAAGATGCATATGGAATTGAACATTTGTGGAATCAGAGCTGTAAAATAAAAAAGCCAGAGACGTGTCATTATCATAGCTTTATGAAGCATAGCAAAATTAGTATAAAGTTGACTGGAACTAGTTTTAATTCAGTGTTAATTTAAGTTTTTACTTTAAGAATTATGGAAGGTACCTCCAGCCAAACCCCTGCTAAAAGCAGAAATTACTTTTAAATTGGACTGCTCAGGATCTGTCTCCAGGGATGGAGAAATGCTAACTATAAAACAAAAACTATAATACAAATCTGTATTGAAAAAAATATTATCTGTATTTCCAAGAGCAGAATCTTGGGAATGCACAGGCTGATTAATATAATGCGCACCTTAGTGCTACACAATGGCAAAAACTATTTAATTGCTACTTGGTATTGCTGCTTGATATTGTCTGTGGTCTGAAGTAAGTCCAAGTGCTGATAAATATTCGCAGATGATGTCACAGTTGGTAAGTATTGTCCTCATAAATAATAAGGACAAAAAATGGACTTGGTCAATCCGTTAAAAAAAA
Source organism: Scolopax mira (assembly GCA_004320125.1). Taxonomy (NCBI): domain Eukaryota; kingdom Metazoa; phylum Chordata; class Aves; order Charadriiformes; family Scolopacidae; genus Scolopax; species Scolopax mira. The sequence goes on from BJBW01004347.1 coordinate 44,318, forward strand.
ATCAAAACTGAAAAGCATCTCAAAATGTATGCAAGCCAGATGTACAGGGTAGGAAACTGTCTGAAAAGTAGCAGCAGAGTCCGTTTGAAAGTCATGACTGTAGCGAAATGATTCGATTCCTGTACTGAGATGGTGTGTCAAAGCAGAGTGTTGTGGTGATTGTGTGGAGCTCGGGAGCTGTGTCAGGGAGCAGAGAGGTGCTGGAAGTTCATCTGGGTCTGGGATCAAAAGCTGTGTTTACAAATCTCACAAAACTGTAAAGGTTTAAGTGGGTGATTGCTAAAAAAACCTGATGGCTGGAGGAAATCCCAGATAGTGAGGGACTTAAGGAGTTCAGTATGTTTGTCTTACCTAAAGGAGTCCCAGCATAGCTGGTTGGTGTATGTACAGTTTTACTGGGATGAACTGGAGTCCTGAAAGGCTCGCTCATGGATCACACTCAGGTATAAAAAACCCCAGAGACTAAACTCTCAAGGTTTGAACTGAGCACATATTTTTAGCAGTGTTGGAACAGCTCACTAAGAAGAATGGTGATATCTCTTTCACCATCTTCTGGTGATCAAAAATAGATACCTTCTTGGAAAAGGTGCTTTAAACAACAAAAAAAAACCCCTTACTGTAGTCCGACTTGGTGATTAAGTGCCGTGTAGGTATGGTTCAGTGAAATTTCATAGCTTAGGGCTAGAAGAGGTACAAGTAGGTGAAGATGCTCAGCCTTTACTTCCTCTATAAGTCCTTTTTTAATAGAGTCTAATTGGGTTATAGCAAGAGACTTTTTATTGTGTGTTTTAATAAGGAGTGAATACTTGGCTTGGTTTTTAATTAAAATTGCTTCTAAAGCATCAGACATCTAGTTGGGCATTTGTTTATTTACACTTGCCAGCAGTGTTCTCACATGCAAATGATTTTGATACTTTTGTTTGTTGTCCTTACACCGTAAAGATCCAGAGATAATTTTCATATAATATACAGTGATTCTCTGAAAATTCTTGTTCTTCAAGTAAATCTTAGATAGAGCTCATGAGGTCTAAGCCTCTTAGTTTTCCTGTTGATCAGAAATCAGATTAGCATGCAGTAGAAAAAGTGTTTACACGTTGTACTGAAATTAAATGCAGGTTTTCTACGTCAGTTAAAGAAATGAAGATGAATGTGTGGTTTTGGTTCAGAGATGATACGGATGAACTAACGTGTTGATAGAAGTTGCTTATAAATTCTTATTTTTACTGACATACTGCTGAATGGGAGCAAATAAGTTGCCTACCCTTTTCCTTCCTTTTTTTCGTGTCACAGCTGGGAAAAAATACTTTAATGTATTGAAACACATAATTATCTGGGGCTTCCTTGTTTTTGGGGGGATTTTTTTTCCCTTAAGATTGAGAAGCGATGAAAAATTTGATTTACCACTTTGTATTGTCCGATAGACTTATTTGGGGTGTTTCAGCAGAAAATAATTAGAGCAGACAAGGGATATGCACACAGTTTGTATCTGTTAGCAGTAGGCAGGCTTGTTGGTTACACTATCAGTGCAGTAAACGCACAAGGAAAGTAGCTGGAAAGTATAAATGATGGAAGCTGAGGTACCCTCCTTAGGTACTGCCACTATTTTCTCATCTTTTGAGGTAGATGGAAAGGGCCTGTGTAGCAGTGAGGAGAGACAGAGAGTATTTTAAATAAGACTAAAACCAGTAAGGCTTAGAGAGAATGGTGAAGTGTATTCATGCAAAATGCTGTGTGGGGTTAAGTTCAAGTTCGAATCAGAGCAAGCTGATTATTTCAACGAGCAAAGAAACTGTAATAATGGTAAAGAGGATGATTTTAGCATTATGCCTTGTACAGATGAGGAAAATGGAAGAGGAGAATTCAGTTTCTACCTGGGAAAGATGAGGACAAAGGCCAATGTGTTTTGCTTTAGGATATGGACAGGCTGTTACGGGGTTTGTAGTTATGGGAAGAGAAATGAAAGTGTGTGCTGGAAGGCCTGAAAAAAGATTGGAAAAAGTTAAAGATCATGTGAGGTTTAAGAGCTGAGACTGAGAAATAATAACATTGTTACCTTACAGAAAGTAAGGAGGCTCTGACTTTTGATATTTAATTTGGGAAATGTGATTCACAAGAGTTTGGAGTCTCACTTTTTAGAAACACAGGCTGTGCTTTCCTGAGCATCTGAGCTAATCTGCTGTTCCACTGCTGCTGAAATGGAGCATGGGAGGGGAAGGTCTTGTTTTCTGCAGTGCTCCCAACTGCAGGTTGTGCTGGCCTTGAAGCTCATTAGATGTTCTGTAAGCTGCTGATGCCTGCTTTTTTTGCTATTTTTGGGTGGTTTTCTGTTGCATTGAAGTGGCTTCCAGAGAGGCCTGGCAAGCAATGGAGCTGGCACGAAACATGGGGGGGGAGCTGCCCAGACTTCAGCAACACTGTGTCTTGTGGAATCATGCATTAAGGAACTGTAGTTCTAAGAGCTCTTGTGCTCTATGAAATAAAAATGGAAAGGAAAAGATTCAAAACAGTAGAAGAGACGACCAAAAATAATTGTAATGTATTTAAAAAAGCATTTGCAATATATTATAAAGATGTTTAAATCCTAAAGGTTCTTGAGACGGCATGCTTTTTTGTTAAAGGGGTATGCTAAGTGTTTTAAGTTAAAAAAGTGAATTGAAGTAGGCTGGATGCTCATGACTCAGTTATGTCATACCTTTGGATAATATTGTCATACCTTTGGATAATATGTACTTTCTGGTTTGTTTTTTTTTTTTTTAATCTCTTCATAAATGTGAATACATAGAGAACATCACAAGAGAAGATGGGGTGCGAGTTCCTTGGCTGTGGATCATCTCATGGCAGAGGACTGCATTAACGTATTACCTTCCTCCCATACGCTAAATCATTGTATCTCCTGCCCCATAGGTCATTAGTCCAGGTGGTGGTTTTAGTATATTATAGACTAGGGAAGTCACAGGCTCTAGGGAAAATGGAACATTACGGATATAGTGGAGGTAGATGTCCTTTTTAAAAAATTGTATGTATTGTTTTTGTTTGTAGTCTCCCCTCCGCCAAACCCTTTTATCTTAGAAAGCAGACTTCTCTCCCTGTAAGACAGGTGACTGACTGTAGTTTGTGCAGCATTCTATCTGCCTGAAAGAAAAAAAATATAGTTTGAAGAAAAAGTGTAGAAAACCTTTTTGTTTTCTACATGTCCTTTATTGCAGGGACTGCATATAGTATTTGTTCAGGAAATACATAAATCTACAGAAGCTGACAATTCAGGTAGATGATTTGGATTACCTATGTTGCCTTTTGAGGATCTCTGCTTGATAGGATGCAGAAACATCTCAAAGAAAAGTTGTGTTTTGAGAGAGAAAGCTTTTTCTTTCCCTTCTTTATGGAGGACAGTAAAACCAGACTGCTATTTAAGGCAAATGTGCTAGTAGTCAATAAATAAGTTTAGTTGATGCAGCTTTCCAAAACTACTTGGAGGCTTGAAAGTAGCTGTGCATTTACTCCCTGCTCTGATTTAACTGACTTCTCTCTGTCCCTCTTGAGACTTCCTTCAGAGGGAATGAGGTGAAACAGAAGGAAAACGACTGTTTGGAGGAGGAGCAGATTATAACAACAAATGTTCTTCATTTCCAGTGCAGTGTACAGTGGATGCGGATGCTGACAAAAGTTAGTAGGAGTAAATTATGTAAATTATCATAAATCAAAATCCTGTTTATAACTTCCAGAGATGTAAGCATTGAATAACGTATTGAGCAAAGATGTGTTAAAGGAAGCAAGTTATTTCCTTTCCTTACACTTGTGCATATTCTAGGTGTGGCTGGGTTAGGTTCAGATAAGATTTCTACTCAGTATTCTGCCTGCTCTGTCTTAAGCAGTCATTGATTGATACACATGTTTTGGGGTAACCAACTGAAACACTTCAGCGTGTGTGCAGATCTGACCCAGGATGTGCTTTTATCCGGTAAAGGAGGTTGATGTCTTTGGTTCTTTCTTCCCTTTCATCTTATTAAACATACTGGCTTTCTAGTAGCATTAGGGGCTGCAAGCTGAACGATGAACTCTTATGCTGTTCAAATGATACGAAAACATTGCTTTGAAGAGTGTGCAGTCTGTTCTTAAGTAACTTTATTCAAATTACTAGATTGGGTAATAAGGTTCTCATAGAATGATGAAATCCATCCTCATGCAGTCCTACTTCCAATGATACTATCAAGAGTTAGAGTACAGCCTTTTTCCTGGCAGCACTTTGGTAGCTACATCTCTGAGTTGAAAAATAAATGCAGCAGTTTAAGGTGGTTACTCTCTGCTATGAATGTAGGTTCTGAAATGAATGCAGAACTGAAACCTGAGTTTAGGGTGGACTCCACAGTTTGTGGCTGATTATAGTATTATTCATTCAGCTTTCTAGATATTGATAATTGCTACAAACATTTGGACCTGGAAACCACAGTGTGTATGTCAGTTGAAATGTTCAGATGACAGGCACATTTAGCAAGACAGGAAAGAGATGCAATAGGTAAAAACCACAGTAGAACTTCAGTTGTTTGTTTATCCTCTTGAATTGAAATTCAGGCCTTTGTTTTTCAAACCTTTTTCCTGGTATTGGTCTGTCCATAAAGCTGAGAAATGCAACTAGTCTGTATTATTAGCAAATTCCAGAGCCGTTTAACAGTGCTCAAATGCCTTGTGAACCCTGGCAAGACAAAACAACCTTCTGTAGTGAATGGTAAAAAGCTGTATCATTCCTTGCCTGTTCCATTTCCTAATTCTTGCCTAGCTGCATCCCTTCTCTTTTTTCCTCTTGAAGGAGCGCTGCTGTTTGAACAGGATCACACAGTGACTTCACAAGTTCTTGTGAGTAGTTAAGCAGGGGATTGGAGTGAGGTGGAGGTAACAGTGAGCAGTAAGCTGACAACAAAACAGGCTTTTCTGGAAGGGTTTCATTTTTACCTGTCTTCTTTGCTTGAGTATCTATTTCCATGAATGTCCAGGTTTTCTATTACAGAACTTTTTTTGTTATAACAGAGATTCTGCCAAAATCCTGTTTGAACTTTTTAAAAATGTAATTTCCTTAGCTGTTTTCTGTTTTGAAGCTTTTTCTGCAGGCTAAGGTGCTGTTTCCTCATATAGCAATTTTTCCTTAACTGCATCATAGGAGCCAGGGAATATTACCCGTTTCAGATAGAAAATAAATTGGCACTAATTAAATGTTAAAGAAACTTGTCTGAAGATGAAATGGGAAACCTCGTTCACAGCTGGGAGAGGAATTCGTATCCTTCCACCTGTCTCTGTTTTAAAGATGCAATTAAATTCCGAAGGCAATTTGTGATCAAGATTTTAAATTTCCTTCATGCATTTTGGCCAGTTGTGAAAAGCTTTTACTGTCTGCTGCAGTACAGGCAGCCAGAGCAATCATCTGCAAGCACACCCTAGTACACAAATGTTTACTTTTCTGTCAGTAGTGAAATAACCCTGCTTGTTTTATGGTGTGGTTATTCTGAGGTTGGAAGATTGTTGAGCCTGGAAGAGATCACTAACCCCAGCTTGCTACTTAGCTATAAATAAGTTTGGTCTGCTGTAGGCTAGTAAGTACTCGGGATTTGTATGCGAGGTTATTCACTATTATCTAAGGTTATCAGCAAAATGGGGGTTTTGAAGCTTTTAAAGAAAAAAAAGCACGCAAAGGAAAAAAAAACATGCAAAAAAAATAAAAGAAAAGAAGCATGTGAGTATAAATAATTCAGCCCTCAGTCCAAAGGATAAAATAAAATTCTACAAAAGTTTTAAGTTGGGAGTTAGTGCTTTCAAATTATTTTGGCTTAGTAGTAGATGAAGAAAACGTTACTCTTATTTGTGTATGTGTGTTCTTTGTGTTGCAGGAGTGTATCTGAGAAGTGTGCCATGAAATAATTGAACTGCATCTGAAAAGCTTAAAAACATGGTTGTAGAGAATACAGAATAACCATAATGTGAGAGAGTATGATTTTTGGCTACTTGTAGAAATAACAGGGTAGTGGACAAGGAGAAGAAACTGAGGAAGGTGCTTCTGAGGAATCACATTTGATAGCTTAATGTTGGTTGTAAAAATCAGGCTTTTCTACAGTTTTTCAAATTAATTTTAAAAACCCACAACCCTGCAGATGTGGAAATGAACATGGGAGACGGCAATGTAGAAATGTGTTGCCCAAGTAATTTTTTGTTTGGGGAGACTTGAGAAGGCAGGATGTGTTTTTGGTAATTTTCACACTATTTACTCTGATTCCATTCTTGTACTGAAATGTGTTTACGTGCTGTGTCTCCAGGGTAAACTATTGTGTCTACACCTTTTTCTTTTTGCAACAACGTTTCCCATTAGGTTAGGTGGCTTTCCAGTTCTTCCAGTTAAATTTCTTATCTTGAAGGTCTGAGTAGTTTAGGGTTAATTACTTTCAGATAAATATAGGTAAGTACCAGGGGGGTTGGGTGCCTGTTGCAGTGACATTGCATTTCAGCTTGGAGATCCCTGGGCTCCGATTAAGGAAGTGTTGGTTACTGGATGTGTTGCCCTAATGCAATTTTGTCCTACTTAGGGCTGTTTTGCCTTTGCGGTAGCTTGCTTTTTCAAACTTTCCCCAAGAGAATTAAAGAAGAGAATATATGTGACTGCCCTATGTTTTTATAGGGACATTTTGTGGTAAATGAATTGCTGACTGAGAACATACTGACAGCATTTGATACAGAGGGAGCAAGAAGTTGGGCTGATAAAGTCCTTCATTGAGTGAAGGAGACTTTTATTTTTAAATCTGCAAGAGCCTTGGATACTTGTATTGTGATGGTTCACCTTTAAGTCATTAGAATAACCCTCTTAAAGATGTTCTAAATGGAGACAGGATTTGACTTGTACAGGTAGTACAAAAATACAAAGGAAAGAGAAATTGCTCTAGGGGATTTCAAATTAAAATACTACAAGATGGATATTTGAAAGGAAGTAAATAGATCTAATTGTAGCACTGTGGTGAATGCAGGAGGGGTTGATATGGTCAGAAATTAGCACAGAGTAGTGAGGTGGGGATCCTTTCTGACATGATCTGTGTGTCAACACTAGAAGCAGCTTTATTGTTATAACTTTCACAGAACTGGACATGACTGTAGAGTGGGGAGGCAGAGCTGGCTCTTACAGAAAGCAGATAAATGTTTGAATTCCAACTGAATTGGGGTTTTTTTCCTCTATGTTTTGTATGCTTAAAACTACAGCGATGCATGTCATTGTGATCTGGGCAGTGTGTCGTGTGATGTATTGCTGTGTTTGAGACTGAACACGTTAGGCACAACTTCAGAGAGTGTTGCTGTTCTGAAGGTTAAATGCATGCACATACAATCTGTACCATGGATCCAAGCCTCTAAGAATCACAGATACAACAGGAATTTTATATAATTTTACATAAACTGAGTCTATTGGCTTTAAAAGTTGCTTCATACCACCACTGGTTATATTTAATATAAGCTCTTCAAATGAGTTAGTGCCAAACAAAGCATTGTTTGGAGTATGGAGAAATAACCTGCAAGCCAAAATTAGCATGTATTCATTTTAAGTGGTGTGTGTTTCATCGGGGCTGCCCGGATCATGTCGTCCCTGAAGGCAGTGCATTTCAAATTTAAATGTTTAAGCTATTACAACATGGAACATGCTGGTGGATGGTGCCAGTAACATACGCTGAACATATGACCAGCACATGCCCCCTCTTCAGCGTAGGCAATGAATTATTTAGTTTGTATTCCAAGCTGTTTATTTTTGATAGTTTTTTCCCCCTCTGTCAGTGTCAAGCACTGAGCCTTTTGTTTCTTCCCCCCATCCCTTCTTTTCTGCTGTTGCTATTGATTCTGTATTTCTAAAATTTTCTGCTGTGTTTGCCACCACTACCCCTGTTCCATGCTAGTTCTTTCAGGATGCAGTCCTTGGTATGTCACAGAAACTGTGGAGACTAGTCAGAATCCAGTTTGAAATTGAGAGATGAAATGACCTTATATTTAAATCTTTTGGGACTTGGTCTATATTTATTAGTTAGCTCTGATGCCTCTTCTTAGTGTAAAATTTTCACCATTTTTTTTAACATCTGTGGAATGGCAGTTTTTTTTCTCCCATCTCTTGCCATCTTTGGTTAGCTAAATGGTGTTAAACATGCACTCCATAGGACTGTTCTGGTCTTTACAGTCATTTTTAATCACAGCTCAAGTTCACAGGCTGCTTGGGACTCTGCAGTTGCAGCAACTTTGTGCTGTGGAGTCTGGTGCGAAATATTTGTGTGAGACTGAAGTCTGGGGGGTACAGGGGAGGAACAGTAGATATAACATTAATGTGCATACAAAAATACTGCATTTTGCAGTGCATTTGATAACATTTTAGAGAGTATCACCTCTCTAATTTGGGTTTGGGTTTGACAAAAATTAATTTGACTTGGTGAGCTTTTCAGAATGCACCATCTTGTATTTAGTTGTGCATGTAGCAGGTAACATGTTTAGCATTGCATACTTCTTTATATCGATTATTCTCTTAAATTCAGTTTTCTCCTGAGAGTGCATTGAGTTAAAGGATACGCTGTTACAGAAGGCTTTTGTTTCTCATGGTAAGTATTATTAGTAAACTTTATTTTTCAATCATTTGCAGTAATTAAAAGTATCTTTCTCATTGTTCCTATTTTTAAAAGCCTTTTTTTTTTTTTTTTTTAATCTTCACATTAGGTTTATACAGTAGTATAGTTTTATTAAAACATCAACAGCACTTTCATCTTGTTGTTTTAAGCGTACCTGTATGTAAGATTCAGCCCTGAAGATAAACTGTAACTAACCCTTTGGTTTCAAGGTTAGTTAAGACAAGCTAATGGGGAGCTAGAGCTGTAAGAACCATCCTGTTCTGTGGTAAGCATTAGTTCTGGTGTTCACATTGTGTGCTCACGGCAGATTAGTTTACTGGTAGGCCTGGAAAACAATCCCTTGGAAGAGAAGGAGAGAGGCAGGCTCAGGATTAGCTTTCTGTCAAGTCAGAAGTGCAGTTTTTTCCATTACCAGATGGGAAGAAATTAATAAGACTGATAAAGCTTCTTCACAGTATCTTACATGGTGGTTTTATCAACATTTGAGCCAATTTAAAGGTTCTCTGCTCTTGAGAAGTTTTGGTCATTCCTGGCTCCATGGGTCCGGATGCCCCCTACTCTGGCTCTGGCACCACAAGGTCCCTTGTTAAATAGTTCTCTCACCAGCCCTGGAAAATACTATTTTCCTCTTAAAGATTTTGTTTTGCTGGGTTAGTTGGTGCTGCATCAGCTCCCTGAGGGGCCTAACAAGCCCTTCCCTCAGCCAACAAGTCCCTGGCCTCCTACTCCATGTGCAAAACAGCTACCTAATGTTTCAGGACACTGCTTCTGTGAGGGGTTCAAGTTCATAGTCAGAAATGCTATCTGCGTACCTCAGAAGGAGGATCTAAAAAAAGGTGATCACTGTGGGCAATGAAGTTGGACTAGAAAAGCAACAAAACTGTGCTTGCACTATTTTTAGTAGTTTCCAAAATGTTTGTATGATTGATGGTCGTCATTTTGAACTTCGCTAGAGAAAGATCTTCAAACACAGATATTTGATAACTCATTTCTGGTAATCTCTGTGAAGTTTTTTGAGCAGTGATGAAGAGATTAAGCTTTTCATATTGCATTTCAAGCTTTCTGTGTCCCGTCTCATTACCTTCACAGCTCTTATGGGAAAAGTCACTGATTTTTGTGACACTTTCAAGTAAACTGACTGTTGTTTCCTCAGGAGAGAGAGCAAACCTGATTGTAATTTTGTAATTTTGTAACTGAACTAATTAGTGCTCTTCAGGTCTTCCTGATGTGATTCCCGATGATGATTAAAGGAGCAATAGTTTAAAAATATCTAGTGAATCTTTTTTTACTCTTTCTAAAAACCATAACAAACTTGTGCATTAAAGTTAACATTTAATGAAAAACTTATAATGTGTGAGGGAAAAAATCTTGATGATTTTTTTTTTTCTTTTAAATCATCTAAGGTGTCTGTAATCTTAGTTTTGAGCTTTTTCTGACTTAAAGCCTGTACGTTGTTTTCTATTTACTGGAAAAGTGTCCATGCTTTTAGAGTACAGGGTGAGTCCATGGTCATGCCCTCCAAAATTGTTAAAATTTTCTTAGCTTTGATTATTTATTTTAGATAATTTCTATTATTTAAATAGAATTTAAAATCAGAAATTAGTTTTATGTTTTTCCAGATAGTGTTTCTAAGATCATAAGCTAATTTGATATATGAGTTAAAACTGAAGGAAATTAGCTTCAGATATATAGTAATATTGGTTGTGACTTCTGTATTCATGGTAACTAACTTTGAGGCCACCTTGGTAAATGCCACATTTTTTATGGTGCTTCCTGTACTGACATAGGGATTTTAAAAATAAATTCATTCTCAGAATAAAAGTTTGTTGTCATTATTGAAAGAAGTATAGTACAATGCTTTACACCTATATGGAAATTAGGAAACACTTTCTTTAGCTGGGGATTAATGTTTCTTTTCAATTTCTTTCTGAAAATCTGATTTTTTTTCAAATATCAGTTTTAAAGTCTAAAGGGAAACATGTTAACTTAAGTACTGCAAAAGTTAGTATTTGCAGAGTTTTGGGGTTTTTTGCAGTACTGTATGCATGGAACTCATTTGCATATTTTCAGCTTTGCTATTCAAGTGGATTCTGCAGTGGAATTTTGAAGAAATCAGATGACTGATGAAATTGTTCTTAAATATGCAATCCTATATTCAAATTTTACTACAGAAATTTATGATTTTAGAGCGGTCAATATTAGCTCTTGACAGAAATTAAATACTAGGAGCAGTTGGTCTTGTAATATAGGGAAGGTCCAGCAGATAGATATGTGGGAAGGGGAAGGTGGAGGGTTCTTAACTGATAGTTTGGAGGATTTTTTTTTATGACAGTTCTGACATTTGCATTCAATGAAGAATGCTAAAGTTGATAAACTGGGAAAGCCTGACGTGAACAATTGCTTTTTCAGGGGAATGAAAGTAAGTCACATAGTTTATATGTATATATGTTTATATATATATGTATGTATTTATATCTAGGAAAGCTTTGTGAATTTTTGCTCATTGAGGGAAGTTTGAGCAGTTCAGCAGACTGTTCCTATGCTGTGCAAGAACCTCTCTGGAGTTGATTGCATCTCAATTTGTTTCAAGATTTCAGAGCATTTTACGAATTTACCTAGATCAATTTGGCTGCAGAAGAGGGAGAGAAGACTGGACTCCACATGAATTTTTATTCTGGAAGATTTTAACTACTGTTGTGTCAGTTGCTACCTACAAAGTTGGTTTGGCTGTAGCGTATCTCAAAGAAGGACCAGAGTTGAAAGCAGCATGCTGTATAGTGAAATAGTGCATTAAGTACCAGGACTCATTTTTTCCATTTTGTTGTTCTGTTTTTAGAAAATTTAATAGTCTGGAAAAACTAAATTATAGAACAATAAAAAAAAAAAAAAAGGTCTGGAACATGAAACTAAACCAAAAGAAACAACTCACAAGACATGGTTGTTTTAATGTCAGAAACCCTCAGATGGGGTTTGGTTTACACAACTAAACTGCATGCTTTTTGTTGTTACTGTCCCATAGAGGAGTCCATCCAGTTATTGTGAACTCTGCTGCCTCTCTGTAGGAATGCAGTTAAAGTAAAACCAAGCTGAGTGGTGTATTGCAGTGCTCATAGTTAAATAAGACAAGAAGTGAAAAGGGAAGGTAGTACTTGCCATGCGTTTCCCTCTCCAAAACAGTTTGGTTATTGCAAACAAAAAAATAAAACTTTTAATCTGGCTTTTTTTGGCCAGTTAAAGTTTTTGCAATTTCGTTAGGTTGGTATGGGGCAGTGTAGGACTATGATTAATTAAACATAGCAGATACAATGTAGATAAACGAGATGAAAGGAAGGCCTTTGCTATTCAAGCAGGTGGGATGTGCTGTTGGTTCCAGCACCTCCAGCTGTGTGTGGCTGGAACTTCTGCAGTGGTTCTGCACCAGCACAAGTGCCAGACATGAATGAGGAACAGTTCTAGTAGCTTGACAACTATTTGTCATCTTGAGTGAGCAGCTCTTGTTTATTACTAAAAGAAAGCTAGTGAAGAGTCCTTTTCCCACAGGTATTTTTCAATTTTTAGGATATAAATTTTAGCATTTTCAGCTCTATTTTTATTTTTTAAATTAACTTGGAATGTGTTTTAATTTTTTTCCTGTTTGATAATGGAAAAAAAGTCTTGCTTCTCAGAGATGCACGGGAAATGAGGTTCATGTAGCTTAACATCTTCAAATTCTTCAGTGTGTACTGTATAGATTTTAATTAGAATGTATGCATTTAATGTGCGATTTTCATGGTGTAATAGTAAGGGACTGGTGAAATGAAAATTCTTTTATCACATCCTCCCAAACAGAGCTATATTGCTTAAGATATACGTGCATGTTTTACTTTTTACCATGTAGGCTGCACAGCAGCTACTCTTTTGCTCCTTGTGCAACAAACTTTGGTTGAAATACTTCAGTCTTAATTTAATTAAATAATCTCCCTTTTAGTGAAGACCTGTGCTTCACCTGGTGTTCTGCCCCTTAATGTGGTTGCAAGAGAAAGAAGACGCAAGGGATGATCCAGTGGTTTAAACAAAGATTGGGTGTTGGGGAAAAATCTGTTCTGTTCCCAGCTCAGTTGCATGCTTGCCAAAATGACTTGGCCAAGTCACAAATCTGTTTAATCTGTTTTTAAAAATGGGGATAATAATTCACGGGCGGAGGCAGGGGGGATGATGAAATTTCAGTGCTATTTTCTAGCAGTTTTTATCAAGAGCTATGCCTTGCCTTTTAAAATTGATTCCTTGGGTTTCGAAGTGGATTACTTTGTCTGCAGCGCAAACACACTGGTTCTCTCCCTTTCCACCGTGCCTCCCCTCCTCTTGTTTTTTAAGGACTGTTGGTTGTGTTCTTGCCAGTGTTCCAGGCTTTCTTACAGAGCTGTTCTGTGTGAATGTTACTGACCCTAAACTTCCCTGTGCCTAGGAACACAAAGAGCACTGGCTCTGTTGTGTTATGCTGCTGTGTGTTCAGTGCTTTCTAATGAAAGGTGTTACAGAAATGCAGAGCAGTGTGTTTACAGAGTTGTAGTTGAGACCTTGAAAGTAGTGTATAAGGGAACATATAAATGCCTTAGTTATTTACTAATACCTGATAATGTAATTGCCATTACTCCAACAAGTTTTATTCCTCGTGTAGTGTCTAGTACATGTACATCTTCAGAGGGGTAAAATTCTGGGTGGAATGCTTGACTTAAGTGGTCATAATCCGTTGTGTCAACAGTATCTGCAGTCAAAACACTGACTTTCTTGGTCAAACTTGGTCAAATTGTACCAAACTTTATTCTGTTGGAAAGCATTGAACATGCTTTGTTTGTTTACAAATGGAGTTGTGCGATCCCTTTTGTGATTAGTAACTTCTGGAAACTTATTTTTCTGTGTTAGTTCAAATTTCAACCTTGAAAGAAAGTGGTAAAAACAGTTGCATAAAACCCCATTTTTTTAGGTAGTAAGTACAATACAGCTTTTAAATTAAGATGTCATGATGGTTTTACTTCACCTTTTTAGTGAGAGGTTAGATTGTGAGATAACTTAAACTTACTAAAACATCAGCAAACTTCTACATTTCAGCTAGTTTTCTGCCAGGTTAGTAAACTAGTTGGAGGTAGGAGTGGCTTCTGATAGCAGGTAAGTGGGGTAATTATGGCTGGGAAAAGAAGTGGTGCATGAGGCAGAGCTCACCCTGGCTGGTAGTGCAGAGCTGTTACCTCCCTCTATCCCATGAAAACATCCCCAAGACCAAGCCTTTATTGCGAAGAGCCTGGTTGGTACCTATGCTTCAGGACTCTTGGCTTATGTTTTTCATTACTTTACTAGATTGTTGTTCACAGTGAATCTCATTTTTTGCTTAATACTGAGTGGGGGGGATGTGTGTGTGAGACTGTCTACACTAGACTGCCTTTAAATTCAATGTAAAACAGGCATCACATAGACCTGACTTCCCTAAAGCCATTTAGGCTTTTCCTTTCCCTGGGATGTACACCATTAAGTGTCTGTTCGTTTTCACTCACTATAAAGACAGATGATTAACACAGGTACAGGTTTATGCTGGGGAAATTAATCCCGTGCTTCATGTTTGCATGCCATACACTTTCATTCTCTATATTTTGTTCCTCTATCAGTACAGTGACAATGGCTAACATATATTCTGGTGAAGACTTTTATTTAGTCTGGGTTTTTTAAAATTTTTTATTCCTGGACAGATTTTCACTTGCATGACTCTCTAACTTGTTAAATCATGTCTGTTATTTTTATTTGTTTTTATCCTTCTGCACTTTCCTGCTGCCCCTTGATTTGAGAATTTTGCCCATGATTTGAATTTTGCCCATGGTCTTAGAAGAATAGCTCAGGAGGAGTGCTTCTTGAGGAATATTTTCCAATAAAAAGTGTTTGTTGTAGATGAAATAGTTTCTTTACTTTGCAGCTTTCAGACTCTTTGCAGTCTTGATTGGTCCTTGAGAGCACACACAGTGACTAAGGAAAGTCAGTTTGTGTATGCTGTGGAACAGTTCGTGCATATAAAGAGGGTCTTCATGCATCTAGAGGGTCTGCACCTTCACTGGAAAATTTGCAAATAGGAGGAAATAGGAATTTGCAAATAGGAGAAAAATTTGAAACTGATTTGGACAAACATTCTGCAGAGTACGTTTGGTTAAAAACAAATCTCAGAATATAATATAAAATCTTTGTGTCCATTGAGATACTCGGTCCAGCAGTACCACCAAAGTGAAGGAAGTATGGAATGGCCCTTGAACAACAAAAACCTTTGGGCAGGTAATTGTGAAATGTAATTAATGCCCCAAGCTTTTTGAGAGGAGTCTGAAAAAGTGTGTTTTTTGACCAGACAGGCAGATTTAAGGGGAAAATGAAACACTGCTGTCTGCTCAAAATTGGAGTTGGTAGGAAGCAGGTTTTGTCACTCTTCAATGGCCTGAGTTAGTCATAGATTTCTGTGTGAAATAAAGGACTCTTCTGCTCTTAAAAGCAAAGTTCTGTCTTGAAAAGCCAGTCTAAAATAAACTTTGCTTCCTTGATTCAGGAATAACCTTTTTTTCTGTGCAGCCTTGTCTCTTGTGGGTAGCTCTTCTTTTGGTACTGATTAGGGAGTTTTGGCATAATTTTGTAATAGAATGCAGATCTCTGATGAGGTAATAACTGAAGTATTCCATTACTAAAGTAACGAGTGAGTCATAAGTGCTTTTTTATGATTATGCTTGCGTCAAAACACATCATGACAGCACTTGTTCACTGTACTTCCCCCTACTGTTTTAACTGTAAGGAATAGTAAAATGCCAAGTGCTGTATGTTTAGCTCTAAGCTGTTTTGTGTGGCTTGCTGATAGGTTTTTATTTAGCACTGAATAATATTATTTTAACTTCAGTGTTTCCGTTTGGACTTTTGCATCCCCACGAGTGCCCTACAGCTGAGGGTGAAATGCCAGGCACCTCTGTAACCAGCTAACTTGGTAATCAAGGACATAGTGGTTGTGGTTTGTCTGCTTCAGCTCAGCTATGATTGTCAATTGTATGCTCTGTGAAAAGTTTGTGAATGGTATTTACTGTCGTGGTGAAAGTTTGAGCTTGCATGTTTGATAATAGGAAACCATTGTTAAACGCAGTTATCTGGAAGGAAGAAGAAATGATGATTGGTTTTTACTTTCCTGTTGCGAGTGTTTTGTTTCTGTTTTTTAAACAGGAAACTATTGTATTAGAGAGTTATGTGTGCTCTGTTGGGACTCGGAGTAGCTATTTGAAATTTGGCAGAGATAGAAGCACACAATCTTTTGGACAAATTTTAATTTGTTTTTATAGTTTAGAATGAAATTTAGGCATAGAGACCACACAACCTGACACAGCTTTTGTGTACAGAGATGCTAAATACCCGAAAATGCAGTGTTTCCATAGGCGGAGTTTCTTTTGTATTCACAGGCTGGGGAGCCTCAAATTCCAGAGGCATTACATGAGCAGTTTTAATGAATTAGTGTCTGGTTTTCCTGCAGCAGATGTGACAAGCAGCTTTATAAGCTGCTTCCCATCGATCGCTGTTTTCCAGCTCTTTTGTGTCTTTCTTTTGCTTAGAGAAAAGCAACGAAGAGCTTGGTTTCTACAGTAACTGCTGCCTACATTCTTGCCTGCAGGCCAGTTTCTTTCTCAGTTCCTGCAGCCTGTGCAGGGCTACTGTATTGAATTTCTTTAGATTATTTTTTTTTTGCTTCTTGCTCGTTTAAGTATTTTACCCTTTTAGAAAAGAGGAGAATGCAGTGGGAATTTGTGATTTTGAGATATGTATTTTTAAATAACAGTAGCACGTTTCCATGACTGTAGGGTAACATAAATGTTTTTGCTGCTGATCAATACCAATGTTTGTGTAGTTGGTATAGAAAGAAAACGAAACATCTGACTGCTAAAACAAGAACTTTTGAAAATTCGTAATAGCACTTTCGTTAATGCTTGGTTTTGTAGCATAATAATGCAGGGGAGGGGTGAGATCAGCTTTAAGTTTCTTAATAGGATCGTTTACATTTGCAGGAAAATTTGCAGTAGTTGAAAAACTTCAAGACACGTCTTTTTCAGTCTTGACTCTTAAATGCCCTTAGAGAAATTGTTGTGAACATAAGGCTAAAAATGCATTGTTTCTTACAAAGTTAGCTTTCCAAGTGGGAAAGAAGAATCGAACGCCATTTCAAACAACAAGGTGTTTATTATTCGGTTTGTATTTGCTGTTAGTGGTTCAGGAAGGTTCCTGGTGTCATCATTGATATTCTGTTGTCATAGGATCACTTTTTGACGCAGACAGCCTTGTGGCAGATCCTTCTGGAAGGCGGTTAGCACCGCTCCTGTAATGAATACCAACAGCTTTACATACTTCTTACGCACTTGCTAAAACATGAGTGGGGGAAGTATGTTATCTAGGTTTCCTGTGGTGAAGCCATTAAATTACAACTAGACCATATTTTGCTTAGAATTTGGTACAAGTGTTTTGTTGGCCTACTTGAATTCACGTGAGGCTACAACAATATTTCATCGCTTCTCAAGATGCACAAGTCTTTGTTTTTGAATCCTAAGACAACTGAGTGTATAGATAGATCAGTGATCTTTTTCTTTAGGGCATTTTTTCATACTTTATGTCACTGTACAGACAATGATGGCACACCTGAAAAAATGCACAAATACTTGTGAAAAGCATGCCCAGTGCTCAGAATAAGAAGTCTAACTGCTGGTTTAAAAATCTGAGAGTGTTTTGTTCCTTATGGTATTGAGGTCGAGCTTGCTATAAAGCCCTCACATTTTCTGTTTGTGGAGGACATGATTTGCAACTATTGATCTTTGGTCAAGAGGAATCAATTGCAAAGGATACAGAGAATTAAGGAACACACATGAGGTCACAATTCACTCCCCAGAGGAAAAAGCTGCCACTTTTTAAAGGACAATTTCTTTTTGGGTAACCTCTAAAAGTGTCCTGACTAGTAATGGCCAGACATAAACAAATGTAAATTTATGGTAAATTAGCTACGTCAAGACTTAAGTTTAAAACTGTGGAGACAGAGAGGAGGAGGAAGACTCCATCCTAACACAAGGTGTATGTGTACATGTACTCATAGGAAGTGATGCTGTGTTCCTGCTGGGTCGTCGCTGTGGTCAATTGCACACAGAAAACATTCAAAACTTCTATAAAAACCTAGTAGGGGAGTTGGGCTTTATGTTTCTTTACCATAAATTTTAGAAGTAATTTTTTTGGTTTTCTATTTTTTTTTTCCCCTCCCCTAAAAGCTAGTAGAGAAAAATGGAGTATCATTTTGTCTATTGCCAACAATGTAGAAAATTGTACAAATGTCATGTTAAAGCTAAAATTTCTGATAGGAACGTAAGGTTATACCTCACGTACGTAAAAAAGCAGCTAAATAAAAAATGGTCTTTCAATAAAGTTTCCTCTGTTTCAGACAGTAAGAAAATAATTATAATCTGATGAGTATTATGATATACTGGATCACCCCTTTTCAGAATATTTCTGATACTCTTAGTAGTTTTCTTAGAATGTGTAAGTTTTACAGCAGCACTTCTTAATGTAATCCTAGAAGAGACTTTGTAAGACAAATCTCTGAACAGTTACACGTGTTTAAAGAGTCAAGGAAATGCTTACTACAAAAAATACCGTATTTTTTCTTTCTAATAACCTACACTTTATTAGTAATCATTCAGTGCTGGGAGTTTTCAGGCAGCTCTTTAATACTGTGACTCTTTGGATGGATTTATATTTCTACCTTAATGATTAGTTTGGAAACCCAGATTTTTTTTTAACTGTTGGATACTTTATCTTAAAATTGTGATTTTGCTTTGAAGCAGCTCAGTTCAGTTTGTCTTTTTAATAAGTTTTGCTTTTGTTGATTCTGTTTTGGTCTAAAGATAATGGACTGCAGTACTGACTTCCAGCTCAAAATCTTAAAAATAAATTCTGGATGTGAATAATTTAGTATGCCTGCTCTTGGTCTTGAACAATCAGAAACCTTTTGGTATAAAATTGAGAAGACGATGAAGTTAAAAAGTAATTAAGTTTCTTCTGGAAAAGAGTAGGCTGAGTGAAGCAGCCCCTTCCTCCTTGGTATGGGAGTTGTTGCTTTTCTTCAACCAGAAGTTACCTCTTTCTCATCCAAGACAGAGCTGCTTCTCTTCTTACAGTTCCCTAGTGCTCCTTGTGCATCAGTTTGATCTGCGAGAGGAACCGAGTTCAGCTCTGTCTTTAGAGATGCACCTTTTTCTCAGGACATGAAGTTACAATACACAGACTTCACGAAGGATGAAATTATATGTAATTGTGCTTCAACTTCTTGAACTCTTTTTACCTCCATGGTATTTCTAGTTGTTTTTGTAAAGACTCATCTTTTAGTCTTACTTATTTAAAAATTGGCCTCGTGCTGTGTCTGGTTTTGGGCCGCCCCATAAACAAAACTGGTGATAAACTGGAGAGGTGAGGGAAGGGCAGGGCTGCTGAGATGCTTAGGGAACTGGCACATATGGCGTATGAGGAGAGGCTAAAGGACCGTAAAGCCCAAAGGTGGATCTAATTTGCAGTCTTCCCCTTCCTAAAGGGTGGCTGTAGAAAAGATGGATCCAGGCTGTGCTGAGAGGCTCACGGTTTGAGGATGAGCAGCTGTAGTGAGTTGCAACTAAGGAATTATATCTGGACAAATGAGAAAACTCCTTCACTCTTAAGTGGCGAATCACAGGGCTGAATTGCCCAATTCTGTCCTTGGAAGGCTTCAAAATTTGCTTAGACAAGACCCTGAGCAACATGGTCTCTTGGAAGTTAGCCCTGCTTTGAGCAGGAGAGATTGAGCTAGAGACCTTCAGAAACCCTTTCCAAACTCAATTTCCTGGGCTTGTAACTGACTGATGTAAGAAAACAATTTTTACTTGACTTTTAAAATACAATTGAATCAAAAGTGGTCCTGGAAATGCACATTGTAGTATCTTGCTGGTGACTTAAGCTTCTAGGCCTTCATGTCTTCTACCAGAAGTATAAATAAATTAATTGGCCGTGAGGATCACTTTTATGGAAGTGATGGGGAAAGACCAGTTGGGAGGTGAGTCATAAGTAGGCAGGTAAGAGGAATTAGAAAAGGGACTAGTTTCAAATCTCTCTTCTATGAAAAGGAGGCCATTTTTAGAAGTATGGTTTTTTTGTTAGGTCACCGTTCAAAATAGGGGAGGAGAAGGAAGTAAGAGTAGCACCATCTTAGCCTGCTGTACTGTCAGGGAAAACCTCAGTTGGAAAAGGTTTGGTCCAGGTGTTGTTAATTACCTCCCTTTCTCTTTGAGGTGAGTTACGCTGTTGCCTGTGCTTGTGTTGAAAGTATTTGAAGTCAAAAATCAACAAAAGCCAGCAGCCATGCTGACGTGGTTCTTTTTTTTGTGGGTCATACCTTTTTAATGAGACAAGTTGAAGCTCTCCTTGGCTCTCAGTAAATCAGGTGAGTAACTCTCACCTTGTTACTCTTTTAGATCTGCTTAAAATATAGGAAGATCCTTACGTTAACTGGTGTTCAGTGTTGGAGTCAATATAAAAGACTTGAACAATATGGTTGTAACTACTATGTCTTGGGGTTATTAGTGTGAACCTCTGTGATCTATTTGAATGTAAAATCTGGAGGTGCTGATAAAATAACAGTAGGATGGCAGCTTCTCTCCAGTTTCTGCCCCGGTTCTTAAAAGACAATTAAAACAGAATAATTCAAAGGATATTGAGGTGCTGAGTTTCATAGCAGGGTTTATGTGCAGGGAGGAAATTGAAATCCTGCTTCTGTGTTTTGGCTCCCCAGATGGAGACAGGACAGAATTCCTCATTTTCAATGAGATGGTATTTTCATATAGGCAGAATTACAAGTTTATAATTAGCTTTTCCCTGCAGTGCAGACAGAACCACTGATGGGAAGTGAGAAAATATTAGAAATACAGATGTGACAAAACTAGACTTTGCACGTTTTCCCACAAGACACTTACCTGGCACCCTTCAAATTCACTAAACTCTTTAGAGGTAGTGAACATCTCTGTTTTGCTGGGAGCTGTAGAGATAGTAAGAGTTTTCTAGGGAATAGTTTGAAATTACGTGATACTTCTTGTCTGTTTCCCAATAGTTGACCCAGAATGAACTTCTTTTTAAAAAAAAAGAATAATTAGGATCATGAGTTGCATTTTAGTTGTGTCACCTCTGCTGTAGTTTCCTAGTTTGCACATTGTCCTCCTTTGTAGTGCTCTGTGGAAAGCAGAGCGCAAGTGCTGCTCAGAATCAATAACCCTACAAATGATTTAAGTGTGGATGCTGTGAATAGTAGTTTGAAATACATAAAATACAATGCTGGCACATCAGCTAAATAGTGCTATTGGTTTTCATCACTTGGGTACCTGGTATACTTTTCATCATATAACTGTTTAAACATAGAAGTTTTGTAAACATTTGGTTTTAGGAATGTGTTGGATCAATCTTGGTGGCTCTATTGATTTCCTACTCCAAATGGCATTATACTATAAAGGCAGAATGGTAGTTGAGTAGATGAGGTAGAGCAACAGCTTGCAAAACTACTCTCTTTTTCTTCTCT
Organism: Scolopax mira; assembly: GCA_004320125.1. Taxonomy (NCBI): domain Eukaryota; kingdom Metazoa; phylum Chordata; class Aves; order Charadriiformes; family Scolopacidae; genus Scolopax; species Scolopax mira. The sequence continues at coordinate 65,555 of BJBW01004347.1, forward strand.
TTTTTTTTTCCAAGTGGGTTGTATAGATGAGTGTCTCTTCTATAGCAACCCTCCTGTGGTAGCACATCATGAAACTATTGTAAACACTTTAAACAGTGAGTAAAATCAAATTCAGCTTGCTCTAGACTAAATGTTTGATCAGGTCTCTCCCTCTGGGTGTCCTGTGGTTTTTGTTTTAGTTCATTGTAAAACTAAAGAATATGCCAAAACCAACTTGATTCTGATCAAATTAGAACATGTTCCTTGCTTAGATTTTTGGAAGTAAATATAATACATGTACGTTAATACAATTTATTTAGAAAATCTGTTGACTAATATACACTCTTTATTCTGCTTCTTGTCTGAATTCCAGCTATTAAAAAATACTCTTCTATAAAAAAAGCTCTGTTTACAAATATGAATCAATTGACAGATGTGGTCTTTTGCTAATATTCATGTGTTTGCATGTTCTAACTAGAGAGTGATTTGTAAGTATGTTTTGTTGTCTTTAATAACGCTTCCCTTTCAAGATCAGCATGTAGAATATCGTAAACTGTAACAGTAAGACCTTTAGGTTTTAATATAGTTCCTGACTACAGGTTCCAAGGGTTTGGGGTTTTTTTGGTACATGTATAATCTGTACAGTACCCTTGAATATTCAAAGGTTTGGGGGCTGCTTTTGGGGGTTTTCTTTTCCAAATATGATGGATATTTCAGAACACCACATCTCTGCTATGCTTTGAAATCTGGGCTTTAGTCTTATCTGAGTAAGCTGCCCTTACCTTTTTTTGCAAAAGATGCCCACAGGGGAGACAATGCATTAAGATGGTGCAATAGTGTAAAAAGGGAGATGTTTGTAAACTTTTATGTTTACGTGGAATATTGGAGGAATGTTGAGTATACATTTTATGTGTTTCCTTATTTCTAATACTTGTGTCCGCATTGTAAAGATGTGGACTCCATCCTTACCTCATCTCAGCATTGTAGGACTTCAGTTGTTCTTTATTATGTACCAAGGTTTCCCACTGAGCAGTAAGAGATCTAACCTCTGAATGACCATCAAATGCGATGTCCAGTTGTTCCCACGTTTTTCTTAAAATTGAATAAGTGTAGTCTGGAAAGCATTAAGGTCATTTGCAGGTTGCAGGTACAGAATAGCCTCATAAAATACATAGAACAGGCTAAATTTTAAGCCTGTCCTTATGTCAAACATACTGTTGTTTGCTTTTTCACAGGGATTTTTTATTTAATCTTTAGCAAAAAGGATGCCTTTGGCTACCCTCTTAGTATATGCTACAGAAGTAGTGTTGTCATTATTGAGGATTAACTGAAACGTTAAATAAACATTTTTATTAGCAAAACAGCTCAGACCTCTTTCAATTGTCACTAAAACAATATAAGCAAAAAATACTTTCTACTGGGAAAAGCAAATAAATGAGCTGTTACTGAAGATATGAAAAGAAAAAAACCCCAAACAAACAAAACACAACACAAAAAAATCCCAACCCAGAAATTTGTCCATTTAACTTTTTTGCAGAAATGCTTGTGCAGTTTTTTGGCGTAGATTCTGTTCCTAATTTAGTACATTGAGCATGTTTCAGAAATAGGTCGTCTGTTAAATTCGGACACAGTCCATACTGAGAAGTAAGACCGAGAGAAAAGGAAGGTCATTGATGAGGCTTTCTCTTTTTCCTGATCCTTGGGTGTGTATTGTGGGAAAAAAGAATCACTGTGGTGCATGTGGCAAGAAACATAGTGAAAAGCAAATGCTGCCTTTGTTCTATAAACATCCTTAGGTTCATTTTAAGAAATAAAAACCAAAACACATGAGACTTAGTGTTTTTAAAGCTACTCCACAGCTGAGTGTTCTTTCCAATTCTTACATCATTTCGATGTTTAATATATTTTTCCAGAGAAATGAGCACTTTTGTTTACAGTCTGTACCTTGCATTCATAGCTATGTTTCTTAGGCCTGTTCCAGCATGCTAATGTTTCCTTTCTTTATAAAGCTAGCTCTATCTAGAATCACTTAAAAAACCCCAACGTTTTCTAATGTTTCTTTCTGGGTATTATCTTGTTGGAAAGTCCTTTTCATGATGTGGGAGAAGTGTATAAATATAATTGTGGGTTTAGTGCAGAGTGTAGTCTAACCACTTAAGAAACAGGAGATAGTGAAGTTATTTGAACTGTATTTTTATAGGTGCTTTTATTGAGAGAAAATTAAGTTTCTTGTTTACTCAATCTGTTGATTTACTGAGAAGTTATAAATAGCCTGTTCTGTTTAATTGGGTTAACTTCTAAATGCTGTATACAGAGAGGTAGAAATGAAAGTACTACAAGGTGCATTCATTGTATTTTATTTTCCAAATTTTTATACAATTGCCCATCGTTAATTTATCATTAGTCTTTAAATTTGGGCATGCAACCTTTGGTAATATACGAAAGTGGGCAATCATTGAAATTGGCTCTCTATTTTCTTTCAGAGCTGAATTTAAATGTAATACTACAACAGCAATGTACTCTGTAAATTATGAGAATTAGGATTGATATGTGTTTAATAAGTATTTTAAGAGAAAAGAAACCAAATCTTTTAGTTGGACCAGTCTATGAAACTTACCTAGACCTCAAATAGGCCAATATTTATGCTCCTGATCAATTTTGATATAATGGACCTACTTCTTTATTTGCTGAAGCTGTTCTTTGGAATCATAAAATAATAGCCTTTTGTCTTCAAAATAGTACTTCTTTTAGGGATAGTTGCAAGATCAGGATGAACCTCAAGAAGCTTAGAGACAAAACATAAAATGCCCTTGTTTCAAAGAATTGCATTTGCTTAAAATTTTTCTCAAAATTTTAAAATTGCTTACTTGGGGATGATTTTCCGGTCACGTTGATTTTTCTGCGTCATCTGTAAAACAAAGATGGTTATAGGTAAAACAGAAGACACCGTACCTTTTTATTTTTAAATAAAGTTGTGATGCATGCAAGTTACACAGCAAATCTTATGTCTGTAAACAGGTGGCTTATATGTTGTTTGTTTTTTTTTTTTTACTTTTCAGCTGTACTTTCAGGTTTCCCAGCACAAACATCAAGATAACATTCACAGCTCTGTCCAATGAAAAGAGAGAAAAACAGGAGGCCCCAGAGTCCCCAGTGAAGCCTGTGCAACCCCAGATCTCTCCCTTAACAATAAACATTCCAGACAACATGGCTCACCTGATCAGCCCTCTCCCTTCTCCCACAGGAACCATCAGGTATTTAAACCTTGCAGATTGGATACAGGGCAATGTATAGTTACAGACTTCAAATAACTCTCTAATTAATTTTAAGTATTTTGCTTTTGTGGTAGAAATTTAGTTGAAGCTCAGCATAACCTGCCTTGGAGCAAACCACCTTTCTGCTAATCAATACGGTAGTGGCATGAACAGCCTTTAATATTTAATATGTTAAATATGTAATAGTTTGCTCAGGAGCCTGGCATTTTTAGAACAGCAGAGGAGCCTACCTTTTTCTGGCATTCCAGACGTTTTAGAATGCTTTTTACTCTTGCATGCTTATGGCGACACTTAAATAAGATAATTCTAAACTTTACCTTTTTTAAAGATTCTGACAGTTGCTGTCCCCCTGAAGTTTATTATCAGAAAAAATGGTTTTTAGCTTTCGTTAGTGTGGAAAATACACAGATCTCTTACTCCAGAGGATTTATTATTGGTTAGTCATTGTTGGAAGTAAACAGATATTTTCCTAAAAACACAGTGAGATGAGGAGTTCAGCGTAGGAAAGTCTTCTGCAGGTTGAGTTGAGCTGTGGTTTTTGCTTGCTGTGCTGCTTGTTTGGTATTTGTAGCCGTTGTCTGACTTGTTATTTGGGACCAATCTCAAACATAAGCGAGCTGTCCTCATAAAATGGTGAAATTAGTTTCGTTACAATTTTTAAAATTCATAGTTCAGGAGCAAAAATGTCATTTAAAGGCACTGAAGTTGTGTTTCAAAGTCACATATATGCTTTTGAAAGTATTTTCTTCCTACCCCACCTCACTTCCTGTATCTTCAGTTGAGTGAAGAACTTTTAATGCTTGATTTTTAAAAATGTAGATCCTGGTAATGAAATTTGAATGTAAAGATAATTGACTTCTTTCATGCTTGCCAAGATCTTGATCTCAATACTGTAGTGTTTAATGAGGTCTCTATAAATGGTGAAAGTAGAGAGAAAAGAGGTCTAGACTTGACTGTATAACAGGTTTGCTTTCTTATTAAAATTCAGGGAAAACATATCTTGCCCAAGAAATGACAGAGCAGCTCATAAATATTTCAGATAATATCACATATATCACCACACTCTTTGCCTTGCTATGAATTTTGTAATTCTCTTCAGGGCTTTCATGCACCTGTTGAGTATAGTTTATTACAAAAAAAAAAAAAGATGCCAGTTTTGAGTCTATTTTGAGAGCAAAGCTTGACAGTTTCTCTTCAAATCAGCCTGTTTTGTAGAAGACTTGTAAATTTGCTTTGATTATACCATATGTGTCGCTTTGTCAATATATGCTAAAGTGAGCACAGTAGAGGAATGTTGTCAGTTGATACGTGAAAACATAGAGCAGCAATGACCTATATTTAAAAAAATAAATTAGTTACATGTTTTAGCTCTAATCAAGGATTCTTCCATACCACACTTTAAAAATCCCATCTCCCTTGTGTAGTACATTTCTGGTAGCAAATTGTTGGTGGATTTCTTGTGATGTGAAATTCAAAGAATAATTTTTTTATACATATTGCCCAGTCTACAGTGCCTGCCTTGTTTCTGTACAAAAAGGGAGGTAGCAAAAAACTTGAAAGGCCAGGCAGACAGACAAAACTCAGCAGAGGTAAATTTGCTAAAGCTTTGTTATATAAACCCAGATAGCATTTTCTAGCGTTATTTGTTATTTGATGTTTTGAACCAGAGGTTCCAGTTCGGTTAAAGGTTGTCTTTGGAGATGTGGCTGGTTCTGAGAGCATAGTAGGTTTTGTTATTCTAATTTTCAGTTAACTTTTTTGCTATTTCTGAAGATTGTGTTGAAGTCAGTTACAATATGAATTGCTGAGAAGAGCACGTCCTTTTAGAGAACTACCAACATTTTTGGGGGGGAAGTGGACAGAGTGACTGTCTCTTTCCTGTTGGCAAAATGGAAATTGTAGAGGAAAACCAGCTTTATGCAGTTCCTGTGGGCTCTGCAAGGCAGAGGGACAGCCATTAGAAAGATATTACAGTGGAATTAGATACAATTATATCTTTGGTTTTTCTCTGATAGCAAAATGTGAGGTATCAAGAGCCCCTTCTTTCATTTGGCACTATCTTGTGCTTTGTAATAGTGTGTCTGCTCTGTTGGCATAATACTGCATTAAACTGGATGAGTCAGTGCTGGAGCATCCCATTTATGGATACATTTATGATTTTATTACATACATATGTGTGTGTATGTATGTGCACATACCTTTAAACACTTAATATTGGTTTAGATCTAAATGAGAATCAAAACTTCTTTTTCCCCTCTGCTTGCTGTATTTTCTGAAATGTGCAAAAATACTGCACAGGAGAGATGATCTTTTTTGAGCAGACTGAATACAAGCAAGCATATGGCAGAAATTTCATGCAAGATGTGTTTCTTGTTTCAAATGAGTGTCTTAAAATTTGTGGTTGCTTATTTAGTTAAAGTGGACTTTTCTGTTGGCAGGTCTTACTCAAATACAATACAACCTCAGAAATGAGTTAATCCTTTTTCCTTTGAGGAGGAAAGCTTGAGCTTCATTTGACAGGTTTCTTCCTGCAGTGATTTTAATTCCCATGGCTGAGTTAGGAAGACTTGGAAGATGGGGTTTATAATGGGAAGACTGACAGACCCTTAACTGTAGTCTGGAAGCTCTGGTAGTGGGCTTTTCTGCAATAAGAGCTTTTTGATTAGACATAATGTGGTGATATACTGTATAACAAAATAGTAGGATCTTCTTTTTATGCTCTACAGTGCTGCAAATTCCTGCCCATCCAGCCCCCGTGGTGCAGGCTCTTCAGGGTACAAAATGAGTCGTGTAATACCATCTGACCTACATTTAATGGCTGACAATTCCCAGTCAGAAAATGACAAGGAAGCATCGGGTGGAGATAGCCCAAAGGTAAATGTTGTTTGAAATCAGTGCCATAAATTACTTCTTAAGTGAATGGAAGACTTCTGAAATTTTGATTGCTAACCTGTATGCACTGTCATAATTTAACATTACAGACTTTAAAAACAGTTTGTAGTTTTTTGTGACTAGATGTCAGATTTATTTATTTATTTACCTGTCTTCCCTTTAGGGAAGGGTCTGCATGTATTTTCAGTTATATATCTGTGTATAGGCTGTTGAAAATTCTTTACTGTTGTATGTTTCTCCAGATTTTTAATGTTATCTTAAGATCTGCTGTTCCAAAGAGCAGATTTGTCTTTAGTTTCTTTTTCTCCCTCAAGATTTTGGTCATCCAAAAGTGCCTTAATTTAGTTGTGGTTTGTAACTTTTAATTTAGAAAGGGGTGTGTATATCTTTAAAGTTTATTGATGGAAACCTTTTTTCTTTGTTCTTGTTCAGGACGACTCTAAGCCACCTTACTCCTATGCACAGTTAATAGTACAAGCAATTACAATGGCACCGGATAAGCAGCTTACGCTGAATGGAATTTATACGCACATAACTAAAAACTATCCATACTACAGGACAGCAGACAAGGGCTGGCAGGTAAATTTGATTTCTGGAATGTTTTTTTAGTTGTGAGTAGTACTGGCAGCTATAAATGTTCATTAGAAGTCAATTGGTGAGCCTAGCAGCCCTTCATAAACAGAATTTGTCAAATGAGTGTGTTGTCTTTTTCCCCATCTTAAGTTCTCCAACAAAGTAAGCAATTTACATCATTATGTATTTGAAACACTGCTTTATTCGTGGAACAGTACTCTCTAAACATCTAGGAGCCACACATACAGACTTTTGGGGAAGGAAAGTACAGTTGGCATTTGGGCTTAAATATATTTATGCTATCTAGGAACGTAGTTGGGTTTTGTAACTTACATTTATGCAAACATCCGTATTGTTATCTCAAGATAAAATTAAGATATTAAATATTACAAGTTCAGTTTTACTTGAAAACAGTGATCTTGACCATGCAATACAGTGAAGGAACAAGTGTGTGTTTTCTGTTGTTACCTTGCAGTATTATGGGACCTTTTTTATTTGTGCAGCATAATCTATCAGTGACCTTAATTGATTTTTTTTTTTTTTTTTTTCTTGGCTGATTTAGACCAAAGCCTTCGATTCTGTAGAATTAATTTCTGCTTTCTTTTCATTTTTAAAGAGCCCAGGCTCAGCATTTGCCAGGATGACTAACCGAGTATGAATCAGTCTGGCATAGTCTTTCCAGATACGCAGGAGGGTCAATGCCTCTGCTGCCGTTTTTAGCTTCGGCAAAGGACAGAAGAGCACAATTAGCAGGACTGGCCAGTTTGCCCATAGAACATTCAGGCCTCACTGTCCATCATGGAGTATCCATTTCACTGGGGTGCTGCTCAGTGCAGCCACGGTCTGCAGCACAGGCACGCTCTGGAGTTATTTTCAGGGAAGTAAAATTTGGAGAGGCTGCGGGAGGGGAACAGTGAGGAAGTGTTAATACTCTCCTCACTGCCCCAGTAGAATACTAAAGAATACATGCCTTCTCAGGAGAGGAATGGAGTTTTAAATATTAATCACATACTTATTTGTCATAGGGCCTATATGAAAGTTGAAACACTCTTAGAGGAATTCCAAGGTTAGTGGGGAATAGAAGTGTTCCTTGCGTTTCTGCTAATGGTTTGGCTAGTAAAGGAGTTAGCTGTTGTGGCTAGGAAGTCTCTTAAGAATTCTGTTTCCATTTCACACAGATGCACAAATTTCACAAATCCTGGCTGCAGTCATACTAACAGACCTGGTTTAGCAACAAGATTCTGTTTATAAAATGTTGGTGTGCTGTTTTCCTTCCTATTCTGAAATACTTTGAGTATCTGTGGGTATGGTGCTGCTTTATGTGAGCATCATGGAACCAAACGTGTGCATACATTGTAATGCATGGTTAAAGAATTCTGCCTTAGAACAGTGTATGTTTTTAGATGTATAATAATTCACAAAACCAAGATGATGGATGCAGCAGACATATATATTCTGGAGTGATTAATTAGCACCCATTCACAAAAACAACTGGAAAAGTTGAGAATTAGATGCTGTTCAGTCAGTAGCCATATAAAGCACTGCTTTAACACTAACAGATGTACCTTGTACAAATAACTCTGATAGCTTTTATCCATCAGGTGTTAGGTTGCAGTTAAGGTGACTTAGAAGTGTTTTAAATAGTATTTGAGGCAATATATGTGCATATTATTCAAAACATGGAGTACATACATGTATAGAGTAGCCTAATCCTATACCTTAATAAGTAGTATTGAGGTATTTATAACCTTTGTTATATAAAGGTCTCATTTTGTTGAGGACGTGAAGTCTCTTCTTTGTGAACTTATTTTAGCAGGTACTCTTGGATCTACTCTTTTATTCTAGCTTATGGAGAAATAAATACAATTTATAAAACATGTTCTTGGCATCTTTCTAGTTCTGTTTCAATTTTTGGCAGTGAAAACCATTTCTGGTTTCATCAGTTCACATTTTAGAAACCATACATGGTTATCATTGCTTTAAGTTTTCCAAAGTTGCCATCAGGGTCGTGAACTCAAATATCTGAGTATAATTTGCTTTTGATTTTGCAAGTTTTGAAGTGCTTTTGTTAACATAAACCTTTTTTCTCCATTTTTTTTCTCTGTTCCCCCACAAATATTTCAGTATGTATTCTCATCTTTATTTTCTACTTGCTCAGTGACAATACTGAGAGGTTTGGGTTTTATCTCTCTAGGGGTAAGAAAAAAGGTGTGTGAAGCCAAGTGTAGGTACAGCCACTTCAGGCTCTGAAGAGATGCAGTTTTCTGCATCTCTGATGGAAAAGTTGTCTGTGTTACAGCAAAGTGAGGGTAAAGAACTGTGCAAACTGGAGTTCAGTAATGAAGATCTTGCTGAAGAGCTGTTTTAAGACCTACTGCCATTTGTTGTTTTTCTAGACACACTAAACCCTTGGCTCCTTTGTTGAGACAGACTGGACTGTGGGTGAACTCCCAACAATCCAGCTGCTTTTGGAACTTGTGTAATTTAACCTGTTCTTTCTGTATTGTGGAACAGGACTACCATATAAGATCAGAATCAGTATATGCTGTATTTTACTGGCCCTCCTAGAATGAACTGACCTCTTCTTTCACACCTGGGGAAGGGTGGTGTATGAAAACTGATAATTCATATTTTTTTAACACTGCATTATGCGCAAGTATTTGTAGTGTTCTAACAGTTTGTTGCAATCACCATGTTTCTCATTAGAGATTTAAATGACATTCCTATTACTGCTGCAGTAGTATACTTGGGTTTTTGGATTGTTGGGAAAGATTTGAAAAATGCAGGAGTCCTTTCAGGTTTATAGCACTGCCTTTGTAGTGCTCTGAGTTCTGTTGAATTAAGGAATTAAGAGCTGAACCCCGAGTCTCCTATAGTACGAACTGCTGCAGTAGGCCACGTTCTGACTTGGAAAAGTTATATGAATTCTACATATTTTTTTATGTTTCATAGAATTCAATACGTCACAATCTCTCTCTGAATCGTTATTTCATCAAAGTACCACGTTCCCAGGAAGAACCAGGCAAAGGCTCATTCTGGAGGATAGACCCTGCCTCTGAAAGCAAATTAATAGAGCAGGCTTTTAGGAAAAGGCGGCCTAGGGGAGTACCTTGCTTTAGAACCCCTCTGGGACCACTCTCTTCTAGGTAAGGAAAAACAGATGATCAAAAAAGACTATGGCTGTTGTTTAATCTTCAGGCTAATACAGACTTGATAGTTTTGGATACAGTCACAAGTTTAGTAATTTAATTTCATCCGGACTCAGTATTTGAATTCTGTTTGATTCACTAGGAGGCTGCCCCGTACACTAGGCTTGTTTTTACTGCTTGTTTTTAGTGTTAAAGAACTGACTGGGTTTGCATAACTATCACATTGTTAATGTAAGCAAGCCTTGCCATACCTTTGGGATTTTTTTACAGAATTATAGTTTTAATTTCTAACTGTCGTCTGCTGCATTTCAAAGCTGTTTGCAAAGAAAATTATCAAATACAAGCTACCATTTTATTGAACTTAGAGATGATAATTATGTATTTAGTTTGATAATGGTCAAGCACAATTCATGATGGAGAAATAAAAGGGTTTAATTTATTCTCGCTGTAAATTTATGGCCTTTCTGCTGGTGCAGATCTTTTATTTCTTGCCCCGTAGACTTGAGATTTACTCATTATTCTTCTCCACCAGAAGAAACGTTCATGTGTTTAGTAAGTCTCCATAAGAAGGCACCCAACCACTACTTCTCCATTAACTATATCTGAAATTTGCTTTTAAATTTTGTCCCTGTGTTAACAGAAGATAAATAATAAAAGATCATCAACTGGTTTGGGTTGTAACTGCACTTGCCAGAAGGCAGAGGTGCCCTCCTGTGGGCATTGTGTGTTAATGGTCTCTTTAGAGGCAGGTCACTGCCTGTCACAGTTCAGAAGTTAAAACACACCAGCTGCTGCTTTCATTTTTAAATACAGAAGTGCCCCAGCTTCTCCTAATCATTCTGGAGTGTTGTCTGCACACTCCAGTGGAGTCCAGACCCCCGAGAGTCTGTCCAGGGAAGGATCTCCAGTCCCAATGGAACCTGAGCCCAGTGCTATCCAGCCAAAACTAGCCGTAATACAAGAAGCGCGATTTGCACAGAGTGCCCCAGGTGAGGAATCCTGAAATCAGCGTTTGGGGGTTGGAGGTGGAAGAGGGCTAATACATAAATGTTACCAAGTACACACACACACAAAAAAGGGTAAATATTTAACCTCTTAATATTTACAGCAAATCTTTGATAACCATGTAAACATGCCAGGTAAACTCTGTTTGCGTACATAAGGACTGTTATCTGTGTGCTGTTCCAGCACCCTTGATCACCTTGTTACTAGCAGAGATTATGCTTCTGTCCTGTATAGAACTGTACTGTCTTGTAACAGTTATCATTTTTTTTCAGAATGTATTCTTTATGGTTTAAGAAAAAAAAAAACCCCACAAAATTTTAGTTTACATAGGTTACAGAAATAAGTGAATGTCTTGCACGATCTGTGGTCGTGTTGTCCTTTCAAAGGTGGCCATAAAAAGAATTGAAAGGATAAAAAGAGAATAAATTTGTGATAAGAATTTTATTATTTAAAAAACCAAGAAAGAGCATAAGGCATGATGAGATAAGGTTGTATTTGATTGGTTAGCTCAGCTTATATACTTTTGCCATCTAGTTTCTTGGTGGTATTCTGGTACTGCAGAAGTGCCAGTGACCATTCTGTGGCGAAGGCAAACAAAGGCACCAGGCTTTCCCCAGCTTAGGAAGAGAGAGTTCTGCTCATTTGACATGCTCCACACAACACCTCAGTGTCCTTTCCATTCTTGGGAAAGGAGTTTTACTAAATGAGTATTCAACATAGCCTCAGTAGTGCAGCTGCATTTGGGGGAAGGTGGGGAGGGCTTTTGCCCAAATGTATGAGCTGATACAGCACTTACCTTGTGTGTGGCTTGGAATAGCCACGTGTCATAATCTTCATTGTCTGGTTTTATCTTGTGGATCATTCAGGTATTAGTGAAGGAGGCCGTTAATCCTCTGAGGCTTTAGTGTTAAGTTTAAAAGAATGACTGGCTTAAAAGCAATAATTAAAATTGCAGCCTAATTTTTTTGTCTCTTTCTTGCTAGGATCACCTCTATCTAGCCAACCAGTTTTAATTACTGTACAACGGCAGCTACCACAAACTATTAAACCCGTCACCTACACTGTTGCAACTCCTGTGACAACATCGACATCCCAGCAGCCTGTAGTTCAGACAGTCCATGTTGTCCACCAGATACCAGCTGTGTCTGTCACAAATGTGACTGGATTAGCACCAGCAAACACTTACACTGTAGCTGGACAGGCAGTAGTCACGCAAGCTGCGGTGGTCACCCAGCCCAAGGTAGAACCTCAAGAAAATGGAGACCACAAGGAAGTAAAAGGTGAGAACCTGTGGGGTTAGTTGTTTTGCTTCCTCTTTAATACAGAAGGATTATTACTTGAAACTTAATTCCAGATGAATGCTTGACATGTTTGGCTAAATTAGAAGATTTTTCCATCATAATATCTCAGATATGTTGGAGCTAATAATAAAGCAGTGTACTTTTTCACTGAGGGTTGATTGAGTAAAAACAAATGGTTCTTTAACACTTTCTTGTTTTAACGATATTTTCTCTTCTGTGTTTTTTTCAGTTAAAGTGGAGCCTATACCTGCTATTACTCATGCTACAATAGGAGCTGCTAGTCGTATCATTCAGACATCTCAGACCACCCCCTTACAGACAGTCACTATCGTGCAACAGGCACCTCTAGGTCAACACCAGCTACCAATAAAAACTGTAACGCAGAACGGAACGCACATAGTACCCATCACCGCTGCGATACAAGGACAGGGCAATGCTGGTACGTGTTATGGGGAGATGCTTGTTGCTTTCTGTGTGTTACCACCTCAGCGTGACCGGCGCTGATCTTCTGAATTCTGGTCTCATGTCTTTCGTAGTTATACTGAAAACTAAGTTCTACCAACAATTTAGATTGCAGCCTTGTAATCTAATTTCTTACCACCCTCCTTGGTGGTAAGAACCAGTTTTTCTCTTCATTGATTATTACCTGATCAGTTATTTATTCTCTTTGTGGTCATTATAGGGATGTACTTAGTGGTGACAACCCATCCTCCCTCCTCATTAAAGCCAGGATATTAACAAGTTTTAAAAGAAGTTCCTGTAAAACAGTGCCATTAAAATGGCAACTGCTCCCCAGATGATTTGTCAAGAACCAACCAACAGGAAAACCAGACAGAACTTGCTTGTGGGTTGGCTTTTTGAACTGTTACTTTTTATTCTGTTTTTATTGAACCTGTGCCTGACAAAAATTCTGTAAGATTTTGAGATTCGTCTTGTCTGAATACCCTCTTTCCCCTCTCAGGCTCAGCACTCTGAGTGGCTAGAGGTACTTCTGCATAATTTTCATATATTCACACTTGTTTACAGACTGTTTGGTTTCGGTTTGCTTCACAGGTGCACACAGCCTGTTTTAACAGTTTCACTTTGAGATGTTATCTGATATTGAAGTAGCTTTTTTGTCGTAAAATACATTTGTAGAAATAGTTTCGGGCTATCTTATATCAATTTATTACCTGCATTTCTGCTCTAAAGTCTTTCTAATGGAGTGAAATACATGCTTTGTTTCCTTTTTTTACTCTTCTTCCATCATTGACATTTATAGGTCAGTGTTCTGTCTGCTTCCACTTCATTTCCAGCTTAAGGAAAAGCACTCACTCGCTTTGTAGGCGCTTTTTTTTTGTTAGAAGGGGATATAGGAATTGAGCCGTGCCATGTGAAATATGCTGAAAAGTTATTTTTAAAAGTAAGAAAAGATTCTTTTTTCCCCAACACTGAAAACTGAACTGGTTTCAACATCTTTTCCTTGGTAGAGAAGTCTAAATGCCTTGTTTCAGAAATGTGGCTGAACATAGTAGAGTTGTGGCACTTCTCCCTGTGGGGTGCACTTGCAGCGAGGGGAGTTTTCACTTTGAGATTCTTGGGCTTAAATACCTTATGAAATGTTCACACTTTGAACAGCAAGTGAGGTGTTTTCCAGGTCCTGGTCTCCCTGTTATGGTAACTCCTAAACGAGCAAGAAACCAGCAAAGTCTCAGGCAAAGCAGCTGAAGGGGGAAGTAGGCCTATAGGAGTACAGATGTGTTTGTATGGGTCTGCAGATACGTCTGCATTCTCACACGTATAGCTCCATACGTCTGGGTTCACGTGAAAACAGCTGTGTTTGCACACACATTTGCACGCTTATCTGTGTCTGGAGAAAGATTTTTGCAATCTGAAAGCTAAGAAATCCAGACAAACTTCTAACATTTTCTGTTCATAGTAAGCAGGTGCTTTCACATATTACCTACAGCAGAATAGTTTGGCAGTGCGTTTTACTACCTGTCAGTCTGACTGAGAGCTGTGAAGTCCAAAAGAAATGCAGGTCTCTTACTGCAGAATAAAATTATGGAAGTAGATAGCCTTTACTTTGACTTTCAGTGTAGATTTCAAACATAGTTGTTCTTTTGTGTGTTTCATATTTCACACACCAGTTGTGACTGCAGCCGGTCTCTACTAAACAGACCCCAGAGTGAGTAATATAGTGATAGTTGTCATGCACGTTTGAAGTCATTTAATAAGAACTTCTTGTTCTTATTAAAGCAACAATAAAGTTGCAGTAAAGCATTTTATGCAGAAGTAACTATATGGCATAAATGCAGAAACTGTACAAGGAATAGCTTTTCTAATAAAAACTGAAGGACTGTTGAGATCCAAGAACAAATTATTTTACAGTTTCAGTGCAGCTTTTTGCATCGGGTAAATATTTTTTTAAGTATTTGTTCTACCAGTCAATACTAAGCACAAAACAGTTTGGTTACATGTGTAAGCTGTAACCAGGTGTTCTCTAGGCCAGCTTATTAAGAACAAATATAATGAGTTTATTAATAAAAATTGCTTACAGACTTCATGTTTAAACCCCACGAGCAGGGAATGCTGTGGTAATGTCAGCAAAGTGGTGGTGCTGAAGAAAGGGAGCTTGTGTCTAAAGAAGCATGTGATTTGATAATGTTTAGATAAATTCTCATGAAATGCAATGAACAAGTAAATACATAATTAGTACTTTGCATCATTTGCAAAAACATTTGAATTTGGTTTGATAAAGTCAGGGTTGATACTGAGAAGCTGACTGGGGGAAGGAGCCTTTGGATGTCTCAGAAGCTGAAAGGCCTGACTTGCCCATTGATGGTAATTTTATTATCTCTTCCCTGGAAAGAGAAAGATGAAAATCTTGTATAGAGTGTTTGAAGTACGTACATTTCTGTTCATCTCATTGAGTTGTGCACTTGAGTCTAATCCAATGCCTTATTAATACAACTACTTGTTAAAAGCACTATCTTTTCCATACGTTGTGGGTAAATGCCCCATTGTTTGCTGAAGAGGAATTCCTGCATGAGTCGTCGGTGTCTCAGGACTGTGGGGTGAATGTGAGGTGGTGGTGCTTTCCTTCCAGGCCAAGTCATGTGCTCTGCAATCATCCACAGCCAGACCCTACCCATCGGGGATTTTGAATTCACTTCCCACTTCAGTCACAAATTATGATGTAGATGGACTTTCAGTCATTTAATCCTTCTCTGCCTTCAGCTCCCCGCTGACAAAATGGAGATCCTGCCCAGTTCTCCACCCCTGTCCTAACCTGCGTGAAAGTTGAGCGATTTGGGAAAAATGTTCTTTGGGTTTGTAGAAAGATTCAACAATTGGGCCTGATTCTCAGCTGGGATTTCTAATACCCCACGTAGTACATAAACGACTTCATCGTTTTAATGAAAATACAAGTTTATTTTACTTTCGGTATCATCTGTTTTTCCAAAGATTAGGGTGCTGAAGTTTTTATTATCTTTTTACAGCTGCTGCAAGCCCTTTGCATATGTTAGCAACCCACGCGTCCGCATCGGCGTCTCTTCCAACAAAGCGGCAGAACGGAGACCAGTCAGAACAGCAGGAACTCAAACGTATCAAAACAGAAGATGGAGAGAGCATAGTCATAGCTGTTAATGTGGACACCCCAGCCGTGGCAGTGAGTGATAAAGGCAGCCAGAACTAGAAACTTAGGGGAGTTTTTCTTTTTCTTCTTTTTTTTTTTTTTTCCTAAAAAAAAAATAAAATATAAACTCCGTGGTGCCAAAAGGAGACACTTAAATATAACACCTAAAATGTTGGAACATGTTCTCACGCAGTGGGGAAAGGGGCCCTGTGATCAGACTTCAACTTTCAGCACTGAAAACAAAAAAAAAACCCAACACAGGTGGCCTTAAAACTTGGTAATTTAAAGTCAAACTGCAAAACATCTTGTTCCAGAGGCTGTGACCCCTGCTCCTCCCTGCCCCCTACTGAACTGTGTACACTGAGAAGTACAGTGTTGGGGAGGGCTGCAGCTTTAAAAAAATCTTTATCAGATTATTTTAAGGACTGAGTATCTCAGTGTAACGGCAGCATGATAAGCGCTTAGTGTGAACTGGTTTCAAACGATTGTATATTCCTTAAAGGGAACAGAGGCAAGGAGCCATTTCCTCCATCTTGGCAGCTAGCCTTTCATAACGACCTACCCGATGCAGTTGTTGGTAGATAATGCAGTATTTTGTTGTTCACATGTGGAATTAGAAATTTTTGAGGTGTATTTTCATTTCTTTGCAAAACAATGGGGTCTTTGACATTTCAAATCACTCCATTTCTACTCCGGAAACTTTGGAATCACACAATACTTTTCATGTGAAATTTTGTTTGGTAAAAAACTGAATGTAGGGTTTTTTTAACCAATGGAATGATTTACTTTTGTCTGTCCTGTTAAAGTTCAGATAAAGCTACTTTATTACATCTGCAAATTTTCATATTTTAGCAGTTGCCTGATAAATTTAATCAAATTTTATTACCATGTGTAGTGATCAAATGCTTCTTTGGGCTTGCATGTAACTGATTAGAAATTACAATGTAAATGAGTCGTTAACTGACGTAAAGAACTGCTATGAATTTGACCAGAGCTGCACTTATCTGTTTCTCTTTCTGCTACCTTTTGCTGTTTGTTACTTTGTGTTGACTTTGACTGTCCCTGGCATATTTTTCCAGTCTAAAGTAAAACAAGAGTCTCGCTTAATATTGTGTATGTTTAAGATAACAGACTGTTCTTCATTTAGAAAGATGAAATTCTTTATCACAAGTCCTTTTAAAAAGAGAGTAAAAATATCTTGTCAGAGGGTATATTCGATATTTTTAAGCTTAAGCACCCATCAGTAGAAATTAATCTGACCAGTTTTTCCGTAACACTTTTGATGTCATACACTGACCTCTTGGGGTCTCCATTAAGAGTAGCTGTTGTGGTTTTCTAACAGTGGCTACCATATTATTATAATAATTATTTTTTTTTTAAGTGTGTGTTCTGCAGTTGAACATTTTAAAATGTATTGGTAATTTCTCACTTTAATTGTGGTAATAGATTCCACTTTACATTTCAAAATTAAATTTAAACGTAAGGCTGCTGTTCAGTCTTTAATTCACATAATGTCTTATTTCCTCATGCAGTAAGGTGAGTGAAAGCTAGATAGTTGGCTTAATTTGAATCTGATTTTTGTCATTTTCTGTAATAATGATGCATTATTTATATTTCCTTTCCCACTACGAAAGGAAAAACTGTACTTTTCATGATGGACTGAACAGTTTGGAGTGGTTTATTTAGGCAGCTTTTGGGAACTATTTACCTAAAGACCAAATACAAGAAATCTGTACAAGTTTTGTGTTCATCCACAAAATGGAACTGTTACAATGTCTCTGCAGATAATACATATTAAAAAACTATGAAAAAAAACTCTACACAAGCTGAATTTATAACAGGCATTTAAAAAAAAAAAAGCATAACCTGAAAAGAAACATTTCTGTAAAACTGCAACGTTTTCTTTAGAGGTTTTAAAAATAAAAAAAAAAAAAGTAAAGTTTTAACATACTTTTTTTAAGAAAAAAAAATCCAGTACTAGTAATTTAATTTGGTGTTGAATGAATTGACTAGAATGTGGTTTATTTTCAGAAGTGAGAATCTGTTCACAACTAGGGCTAGGTGAATAATAGTGTATAAGATTTTTTAAATAAAATTAAATTTTATTCAGCAAATTAACTAAGTCGAAATTACTCAACAAGCGTGTTTGCAATATTTATGTACATTTGGGGGCGATTGGTCCGATGGATTTTGGCAGCGCCACGGGGATCGGTGTCAGGCCAGACAAGGCAAGGTGTGAGCTGGTGGTAGGGAAGGTGTGTGAGATGTCCTCCTGAGTGCAGCCGGGGTCCCGATGCCGTAACGAGGGGGTGTTTTACACCGGTTGGCCCGTGTGGAATTTGGCAAAGAACGGGCTGAAGCTGTGGGATGTGAGAAACCTGCTCAACAAACCGCGGGGTTATCTGTGCGCTGCGTGGTGCAGAAGAACGCTGGTACGGGATGATCTCCACTGCTTTTGACCCCTCCACGGGATGGCTCCCCCACTGCTGAGGGGGAGACTCCTCACTCTTAGGTGTCGGGCCTTACCGAAGCCAGTCCTTGGGCTGTTGAACCTGAGCTGTTCCCTGGTTGGTGTCTGTGTTTCTGTGCCTCCCGCTGTTAATACAGAGACAGTTAGCGTGTGACAGCAGAGGCTGGAGGAGGCTCTTGTCACATGGCTGCTTCTGAGGTGATGCTCCTGACCTTTCTTAAATTGGCCTCTGGTGCCCATCATCCTGAACTCCTGCGGTCAATGTCATCTTCTGCAAATGGAAAATGTCTTCGGGTGATCCGTGTACCTGCAGATTTGGCCTCTCTTTAGGAACCACTGGAAGCTTTCTGGTTACCTTTTGTGTTTGATGATGCGTGGCATTATTGCCTTTTGTACTCCTAGGCTGCCTGTTCGGTGTTCTCTCTGTGAAGAGCCTGCTTTTGTGTAAACTTGAAAGTGACTTCAAAAAAGACTCAGAACTCAAACATATGGAAGACCTAAGTGTGTATTTGCTTCTGGTGATGGAAGTGTTCATCTCCACTGCCAGCATGTTCTGTCCTTGCATGAGATCCCTCTCTCTGTCCTTACCCCAGCTTTGGTTTTGATCCCACCGCGTGTGGCAGTGGCCCCATGTCCCCGTCAGCTTGGGAAGGTGACAGCATGGCCTCTGGGGTGGTGGTGGCCAGGACAGCCCTGCCTTCCTGCTGGCTGTTGTAAGAGCAGCTGTAGGGTATGGCATCATCCAGCAAAACCAGTCTTCCCAGCAGAGGGGACTGTGGATGGAGCAGTGTGAAAGTCTAACTGGTTTTGATGGTGTGGTTAAGTCTGTTCTGAGCTGCTGCTGCCTCCCCCCTGCCCACAGTGTAAGGTATTTACCCCAGTGGTTTCAGTCTTGATGATGCCTTTTTTAATTGTGCTGATTTAGGCAAATACCTGTGCTGTGCTAATCCCCAAAGATACAAAAGCAGTTTTGCTTCACAGACTACTTGATGGTACAGGTTGCTGTGCAGGAGGCAAAACTGGGATGTTACAATATGCCTTCATTTTAAAATGTTGGGTTTATAATTACTTAAAGCCAAAAATGGAACTTGACATTTCAGCAGTCTGCGTTCAGATCTATGTTTTGTATCTTGATTGAATTTCCCCCAAAAGGTAAATTTTGAAGGGTTGGTAGTCATTAATACGGGTTGAGTTCTGGGTTTATATAGCATGGTATTTTTTTATATATATATATATATATCTGCATGTGTGATATTTATCTAAAAATACATTTTTTTTTATATATGTAATCACACTAAATTGAGTGCTGCTTTCTGCTAATGTGATTGACCCTTTCTATACACATCTTAACTATGTAGTTTATTTTTACTAAGAATCCTACAGTGTGTCTGATACAAAACTGATAAAGGGAATGTCTGAAGTCAGTAAGTACATGGGCTGTTTTTAACCATCGGATTCCTCTTGATCTTACTTGGGGACTGGCAGCTGAAAACAAGATTTACTCCTGCTTCTCTCTGTTTTCTTTCCTAACTATTAATCAAGTCAGACTTTGACTTAAGAATTAATTTTTTGTATTGGAGAGTGTTGTTCTTCTAGATGTTGTGTTGGTATTTGGGGCTGATTCCAGGTGTGTTACCAGGGATTTGCATTAGTTCACTCATTTGATTCTAAAAAAACATTGGCCACAGAGGTATTGACTTCGCACAGACTGCCACGCTAACAGAGACCAGTATTTTTGTAGTAAGTTTAATGAGATGTGCGCTTTTTTAATTGTCAGTAATGGTGGCTTGGTTTCTGATCCTTTTTTGATGTGTTACTTACGTTCTTTTTGTTTCACATCAGAGTTGGGGGACTGCTTTTGTCTAAAGTATTAGAAAAACTTCTGAGAATGCTGGGTCTGGTTTTCATGGCGATAATTCCAAGAGTGGGGGGAAAAAATCAAAGGCTGGCTACAAAACTGCTGTGTGGGGCTGGGAAATATGAAGCTGAAAGAGCTTCATAACCTGTTCCTTTAACAGAAAGAATGGACTATTGTGTGGAATTCCCCAGGATCTCTTACAGACCAGACCAGAGGCATTGGCCTGTTTAAACAAATACAACCTTTGGGGAAGAAGGAAAAAAAAAAACCATCACCCCGCAGTAAAATGGCTGTATTGAAATGGGTTAGTAAGACAGAGGTGGATTCACTGGTGTGTGACCCCAAAACAGGACTGTGACCCCAAAACAGGACTGTCTTTCCGAAGCACTGCTCCAGCCCTGGTGGCCCACGTTCGGAAGAACTAGCCTTGGGTCTCCTACTTTCTAATTATATTGATTAATCATGTGTTTTCTGCTTTAACATGACTACTTAAAGGTTCTGAAAGAAATATACCGAGTTCTGTTACTCCTCCTGGTGAACACCTGGAATTAAGATTGGATTTGTTGCATTGTGACTAATCCTTGAGTTTTCCTTTCAGGATTTTGAACTGTGACACAAGTTTTGCAGAAAGAGATGTCAAAATAGGGGGAGAGAAGGCTTTTACGTTATTTTTAAATACAAAGGAAGTTAATAATCCATAACTTGTATAGCTGATGCTGCTGGAAATACATTGCTTTTCAGGAATAGTCATATTTAAGACCTATGGTGGAAATTTTGCCATTTCTTCAGAAATTAACAGAGTCTGCACCATTGGCCTGTCCCCCTCCCATCATCAGGGGGGCTCCCTGGCTCCCAAAGCCACATGCTTCCAGCCAAGAGTTAAGACAACTGTACTTAAAGGAATAAATGCTCTTGGGCCTCTGGACTATAATACTCATCTTAAGCTAACAACTTGACATTTTTAAATCTATGTGGCAAAAGAGGATTAAATAAGGTAGACTTTTGACAGCTTGCCTTGCCCCCTTTTACTCCGCTGCTTTACTCTCCTGCCCAGGGAGAGCCGGGGACACGGTCTACAAAAATACTTACCAGGCTATTTATTTTCCCCCAAAAAAATGACTTAACTAAAATCCTGTTCCATTTGATTATTGAGGTGTGTTTATCCACTCTCCCACTTAAATTTTGGCTACAATTACCTCCGTGAAGCAGGAGGTGACGTGATGGAGCCCTGGCAGAGCAACCTGGAGCCAGCACCGGCTGGGAAGACTCATTCCTTTAACTAATTTCTGTAAAATAGCCTGTGTGTTTAAAGATAAGGATTTTCAAGTAGTAAAAGAAGAAGGAATTTGAGATTAAATGTATTTAAGGTATGTATTGATGGATTCCACCATTAGCACAACACTGGTGTCTGCATGGGTAGTTAGTGTTATTGTCATTCTTAGTGACAACTAAGAATATAATGAACATCATTAGTGTTGTTTTCATTCTTGTTGCTACATTAAAGCTGCTGTTTTGTGGAAGTTTTACAAGTTCAGTAGAATTTTAATTGAGAAATACACTGTAGTCTGGCTGGTCAACTCTAGGATAACTTCAATGGGGGAGGAGGGTGATTTAGCAGATTAAGAAAACCTTCAAAACGCTGTGCAGGAGGCTTAATGTTTTAATTAAGGTAGTTTCCTTGCTATTTAAAGTGCCTGCTGCTGACCGGATCACAAAGAGCTTACAGCTGTCCCGGAGAGAGGGTTTCAGTCTTCCTGGGAGAAGCAGCCACCACGGCGAGAAGGTAAGAGCTTCAGCACTCCCTTCCCCACAGGTGAATTTGCTGCTGCTGCAAATGGGGCTTGTTTTGGTCTAAATACCCACCTACGTGTCCCAGGCAGTAATTAATGGACTTCCCATCCTGTGTGTGCAGGGCCCGGGCGCGATTAAGTCTCTGTCCTTCAACCACCACTGCTGTTTCCTCAGGTAAGTTATTCCCCCAAACCCACAGCAATAGGAGTTTGGGCAGGGATCACCAGTGAATACAGCAAAATTAGTCACTTTTATTTAAAAGAAATAACATATTACAAATAAGTGTGCAAAACAATTTCTGTGATTAAATACACATAAAAGCAACATGCAACCTTGACATCAAAATCTGCGTAGGGGTTAGTCCTTAGTATGTTACGTGACACTAAAAGAAACTTGTCAAATTTAGAGAGTTTGCAGCTAAATCGTAGAGTGAAGGGGCGTGTCAGATGGAAAGCATCTGTGGAATTAAAGACTTCCCTCCCCTGGGTATTTAGTGCTATGAACCCAGAGCTTGTGTCTATTTCAGTTTCTAGTTCAGTATCTCGTGCCTTAGGTTAGCAGTAAATATTAATTGCCATATAACAATTCAGGGAAAGAGTTAACAAGTCCGGCTTTAGACTAAACTACTGTCCCTAGGCCAAAAGCATTTAGTATGCAACATCTCAAATAAAATAAAAAAGAAAAGTTTGCAAGTTTAAAGCCGTTGCAGAGATGTATGCTTCATGCCACCTCCTCGGTTTATTGTGCTGGGTGTGGAAGTGGCCTGTCCAGTCCTGCAGCTGAAGCAGAGCGGGTGTAGCAGCAGGGCTGTCACTGCTCCCGGGGTGGCTTTTAAACCTGGAATGGCTGTTTCATTACAGAAGGAATCACCTCTACAAACCCAGGAGCTCCGTGTGCCCCGGCTGCCTGCCCTGCGCCTCGGGGAGAGGTGAGTTGGGTCACCCAGTGCCCCCCTGTGCCCTCGCCTACTCTGTACAGTTTGGCACCTTTGACAATTGGTGCTGATTGCTCAACCCCCCTCAGTAGGTGTACGTGAGCAGCAGCCCGTGGCCATGGGACCCCCCAAACCCTGCACGGCTCGGAGGATGAGCACAGTTCAAGCTACAGTTGTCTATGGCCACCTGCTTCTCCTCCCCTCTCGCTCCAAGCGGTGCTCGGGGAGGGGGGAAGGCAGGGAGTTTGTTGGCATGATCCATAGTATTCCCCCCCCGCTCCCGGTCACTCGGTGGAAGTAAAGCAATGCCTAAAATCTTCTGTTTTCACATCCCTTTTTCTAAGGCCAGTCGTACACTGGTACAGCCCCCTGCGGATGGTTCCGTGTGGCAGGCACTCGTGTTTAATCTAAAGTCATTTCACAGTTTAGATTAAGAGAAACCCAATAGGCACAAGCTTGTTGAAAGCCACATCTTGAAAACTTGAGTTGATGACAGTAACCCAAAGAGATTTTAATGATGAATACTTGCAGAAATGAGAATAAACATACGTAGTCCACTACTTCAGAGCTTGTTCTGATCACGTTGGGCCAGGCTTCTCCGTGAGGTCTGCTAAACTTCTTGATCAGTATTGGACATTCATATACTGTCCTTCCAAAGCTGTGGAATAGCCGAGGCAGTACTTTGACCCACACACTCCCTCAGCTCAGTCAGAGCTTGTCGTCTGTCATTTCTAGAAACTGAGCATAGACGTCCCGTGAGCATTCCCCTTTTTGGTTGAATAAGAACTTGTAGTAGCTGCCGTCGGCACATATTGCTGAAACACAAACACAGTCATGGTTAAAAGTTCAGCTCTTCCAGAGATTGGGTTCCATCCCGTTCCTTCAGCTTCAACTGACCTTTTGAGCCAATGGAACATCGAGGAACCCGAGGGAGGCTGGTCCCAGTGCAGTCCCAGTCAGCCCAGTACCACCCCCTCCCTGGGCACTGCCTGATCTCACTCCTGGGCAGAGCAGTGAGAACCTCTGGATCTCAGCTGATGGGGACAGACACCGTGTCCCACCTCAGCAACCCCCCAGCTCAGAGCCAGGGCACTGCAAAACCTGCTTCTCCAGACAGAACCCGGGGAAGCCTCTGGGATTTACCTAGGACAGCGTTTGGCTCTGTTCCAAAGGCACAAATGCACGGAGAGCCTGAGGGAACCTGAAATTTGGAAAAACTCCATTTGGAACTGAAGTATTTGGGGAGAAAGCTGGCAGAGGCCAAACTGAAAGAGAAAAGGAAAAAAAAAAAGGCATAACAAGTTAGTAAGGTGTTGACAGTCTATTTAGAACTTCTGGCACATTTGAGCAAGTTGCAGGGTTCACACTAACTGCTATTTTTGATTGGCTTTTTATTTTCTTCTACTAATAATCAAGTAATATGTATGGCTTCCCTTCTAGGGAACGGGGACCCTACAGTTACCTTTCTGGCTTTATTCTGACTGCAAAAACTGCTGAAAGGATTAAGTAGAGATTGCTTTATGTGGAGTGTCCACAAAGTCTGTTCATGCTAAGAGAGAGCCATTAAAACCCCCTCCTCTGCTTCTGCTGGACCTGCACAGCCCCACGAGAGACAGCAGAAACGTGCTGTTAATCCTAAATTGCTGTTAATCCTAAATCTGCAGCTTCACTCAGTCACAGCAGATGAATCTTCCTACCTTCAGCAGTGCAGGTACTGGCTGCTGCTTGACAAGAGCAGCCTTTTTAAAGGGTAACCCCCCCCCCAGGGCCCCCCAAAGGCTCCAGAAAGGCTCAAACCTTACCTTGACTGCTTATTTCTTTTAGGGTCTTCTGCAGCAAAAATATGTACTGTGCCGTGGTCGCTGGATACGCAGATGAGGGAAGCATCCTGATTGAAGTTGATGCTGTAGAGAGAACAGGGAGTTGCAGTATCTACTGGAACGGAGCCACAGCTGCTGGTGTGCACCATCCTCCTCCTCCTCCCCAGCTGCCAGGTGTGGTGTGAACAGCTCCTCGCCTGCAGCAGCTGCTGGGGCTCCTCCAGTTCAGCTTTGCTTTGCTGACAGGATGAAGAGCCCCTTGAGGGAGGAGGACCTGGTTTGTCAGGACCAGCCACGCAGCAGATTGCCCTGACCTGGACACCATCCACAGGGGCTGTTCTGACACTTCACTGGAAGAAAACGTGTGACCTCTGCTGCAGGGAGCCAGGGCAGGTACTGGGTAAAACATGCACCACTGGCCCCAGAGAGGGCAGAGGGCTTCCAGCACTGCACTGGTCCAACCTCTGCCTCGGGTGCTCTCATGCAGAGCAGCACTGAGGTGTAATTAACACTCCCCTCGCCCCCAGGTAACTCATCCCAGTCCCTGGGCAGCGTTGGGCCGCATCACTGCAATCCCCAAGCTCCTGTGTGAAACCCAGCTATGCCCCCAGCTACACTTTGTTCTCCACAGAAAAGTGGCTTATCAATATACACGGTTTTTGCCCCAAGCCCTCTAACCTGTGCCCGGCCCACACAGCTGGTGGCTGCTGCCTTTTCCTCACCAGCACCAAGCAGCACTGGGACCTCTGGATGCCCAGAGTTCTGCCGTGTGCCCCTGGCAGCCAAACTCTGCCCTGGGGGCTGCTTACCAGGCTGCCTCAGCACAGCACCACCCACCAGGAGACAAAGCAGAAGTCACATTAAACATACCAGTAAATATTGGCTGCCTGTGATCCTCTCCGTAGCTCCTGGATTAAATGCCCTGATGAAGTATCAAATATTCTTATGAGGGTCCCCTTGAAAAGGAATCAAGCATTATATTAGGAAAGGCAGAAGACTCTGCATCCTAAAAGTCTGTCTGACCAGCAGAAAGGTCATACATAATCAGGTTTTTCATCTCAACAGATTTGAGATGAACTCTTAGCGATAGTTTTGAGGGAGAATATCAATTTCTCCCCGACACCACCACAATGCTGTAATGCTTTAGTATACAATTGTGTTACTTTGCTATTTAATTAAGTTTCATCCGAGTTACCTGCTAAAGCACTAGTGTGGCCCTGGCATTGGTTTGCACAGGGGAGAGTAGGTTTGTGTGCAGCCTTCTGGGCCCTGGGGGTCATTTCATCCTTGCTCCCGGGGCCAGTTACTCAGGTTTGATGCTACAGGGCAGTTTTTTTCCTATTTAAGTATATTCAGGCTGTGGATTACAATTTCCTTACAATTAGCTCAGCTGAAGGAATCTAGAGGGATTAGTTACCTGCTGCACACTCTCTCTGTATCAACCCCAATCTGAGAGCCCCAGGTGAGTCAGGTGACAGGCAGAACTCTGCCTCAGAGAGCTGAACTGTGCTTCCAGTACACTAAGCTTCACACCAAAACAAGTCACCGTGTCCCAAATAAAGCAACAGTTTAGTACTTTGGGCTGATGACAAGTGGGTTCACACCATCACCTGCAACGTGTGTGATACACCTGGTTAACAAATGCATCTCTCCAGCCACACACCGGTGAAGAACAGAGCCCACCAAGAGAGATTTGGGTAAAGGTCAGCTCAGTTTTAAGACAGGAGCTTCAGGTGTATGCTCAGTATGGCAGCCCCCACTCTCATTTCTGTCTGACAATGCTGCTTGAACTTACTCTCTATACCAAAAAATGTCTCACTACAGACCCTGCAGATTATTACACTATTTAACAGTGGAGCTGGATTCAAGAGCTTTGTTTAGAAGATGGACAGTAATTAAGCTTAGTTAAGAGAGACTACGGCTGCATTTTGTCTCTCTCAGCTGAGCTGCAGGCTGTGCAGTATGAACACAGTAGTTGGATTCATTGAGTTTGTCCTTGAGAAGGTGGTTTCAGGGGAGTGGAAGGAGGGAAGGAGCACTCATCTCACCTCGTACCCACCTCCCTCACGTTCCTGGGGATGCTGGAAGCTCCTCTGGGAGGTGAAGCTCCCAAGAGCCCCCCCCAAAGCTCCCACGGGGAAGGCAGGTCTAAGACTTCACATTCTCTCTACATCTCATCTTTGTACTGTGCAGGTTTTTGTCAGCATATTGCATTCTTTAGCTTTAAGTAACACCCAACCACACAGAATTTGTTAAATAATGCAGGAATCAATTTATCATTTACACTCTGCAGGAAAACCTCTGCAGTGTGTGTCTGAGGGAGTGCACCTCCCTCCCAGTCTGCATCAGGACTCGAGCCAGAGCAGAACCAGCTCCTCCAGTATGACAGACCTATTTGCAAATATTTCTTTAGCCAGCGATCTTAAAGTGAATATCAGCAGAAAATAATAAAGGTCAGAGAATGCAAATAAGCTTTCCCCTGCCCCCTCTATTTTTAAAATTAATAGTATTTATTGAAGAACGTGTGAGCTGCTAGGGCCAGGTCTCATTCAAATATCGCTGAAGAGTCACTGCTACAGTCAGCTAAAACAAACACTGCATTTGGATTGTTGTTTGGGCATCCTAGAGAAACAGGACAGACAGACAGACTGCAAATGTATATTTCAGTGACTGCTTTCCCAGTTAGTTATTTCTATCTTTTTCCCACAAAAGGACGCAACTTCAGATTTTTAGGAGTTCCTACACTGGAGCACACAGTCAAAGAGGAAAGGATTCTTACTTTTTCTGATGCTGTTGCAATTCTTGTTCCCTGCAGGTTCAGGGCTATACAGCTCAAGACTCCCTCGTGAGCAGGGATGTCCACAGGAGGCTTTTCTGTATTAGCCAGATCCACTATCTGCACGTGCCCAGTGTGTGTCCCAGGAAATGCAAGAAGGGAATTATTACTATTTGGACAAAGGACACAGAGACCTAAAAGACATTAAAAAAAAAAAAAAGAGAATAACTGTGTAGTTTTTGTAACCTAATAAAGTTTTCAAACACAAGTTTCTAAAATATCAGTAATTTCCGAATAAACAAATGTACATGTAGCAAATCAGAACTTCATTTTAATGGTATTGCAGAATCCCAAAATAGGATCAGTCCCTAAGTGCAGAGCACAGGGAAGCATATTTTTTCCTATTTCAAAGAAATCTAGTAGTGGTTATCCAAAATCTAGATGTTTTCAGAGACCAGCTCTATCAGCCTGTTACAGCAAAGTTATTTTAAAATAATAAATTAAAAAAGTCTCCTTAGCAGCTTGAAAAAGGTTTGTAATAGCTGATAGTTTTGTTTCTCCTCCATCAGTAAAACCAACTGGTGTTAATTCACGTGTGGACTCGGTTCTTATGGCACGTTTTTTTCTTGGTAACTTTTTGCAGATCATTTCAGGGAACTCACATCTCTGTTCTGTGGGTACCAGGGGAATTCCTGCCAACTCAGCCTGCAGCTGGTGGAGCAATGGGTGACTGTCCCAAAGAACATCCTCCTCCTCCTGCACCTCCCACCGCACACCCAGCAGCCCGTAGGTAAGTCAGGGTGTCCAACCTGCAGCTGGGCTGTCTGTCCTCTGCACAGCCACCACACCTAACGTTTGCTTCAAAGATGGGGACTCTGGGCCCAAGGAGTCTCCTGGTGGTGAAAACACCTTCCTGATGTACAAGCTGACCCTCCTGAGATACCAAGCACAGCCACCAGCCCTTCTTCTCCTGCCTGGCCCTGTCAGCAAGAGTTTGGCTCCATCGTTCCTGTAACTGTCCTTCAGTGCCCCCCACGCCTGCCCCCCCGGCATCACTGCACGGTGCCTGTGGCACCAATACTTGGCCTGGCTCGGGATCCCTCCTGCTCCTTTCAACACCACACAAAGCCCTATCTTGCTCTTTAAAGAGAACAATATCAGTTTGCTGATTTGGCTCTTTTTGACACTGGAGAGAACAGTTTGCTCAACAGTTCTAGCTCTCTTAGAGAGGAGGAATGATGCACTTTAATAGTTTGTGTTCATAATTAAGCTTTCAGCACAAAATACAATCAACTTTACAGGTTCTTTACAGAAGAAAGCACAGAAATCAAATCTATAACAGACGTATGTGAAAAAGATTTTCCATGTCAAATACTAAATCTTAATAATCATTTTATAAAACACAAAAGCATCTCCAAAGGGCATGACTACAGTGCAGTATGTAAACTGTTCAACAACTTACTAAATGAAACCGACTGAGGCAGAGAAGGATAAAGAGCACGTCAGGAACAGAACGGACTCTTCCCCTCCCCAGCCCACACCAACAACTCACCTTTGGGGTTGTAGCAGGTTTCAAAGACGTGCAACTGGTGGGGATTGTGTGTGAACGTGAAGACTTTAATCATCGAGTCCAAAACGACCACAATTCTGAAAGAGGCAAGAAGGTCCTGTGACTCGGGGTGGGGAGCAAACAGGGACGTACCTATCAGTTGAGAGCTGCAGAGGCTTTCAGCTGATTTAACAGCTGTGTTCTTGCCCCCACACACACCACCACGGACTCCCAGCCTTGCAAAAACACCACGTGGTGATGAGCCTGCAAAGTGCTTTGATCCAAAGCTGCGGCAGCAGAACCCCCTCCACCCACAGACTCCAGCTGCTGGAGGTGCTCTTGCTCTAGAGATCCACGTGAATCCTCCTCACACTCCTCCACACCTGGAAAAAGGCTGCAGGAGTCACGAGAATATTGCCCTTCATTAGGTGGCCAGAAAGTCTTATAGGCTTTTCACCAAAATGTCAGATAGATACCAGAATACTTGAGCTGTTAACACCTAAAAGTCTATTTTACCTTTAGTTGCTCTTTTTGTTTATCTAGGTCTTAAAGCAGGATCCTTTTTTCTTTCTGCAAACTGCTGGAAATGAATGAGAACAGTGTCCAAAGCCCAGCTGTGCAGTTGGAACATGTTTGCTGTTACCTACCTGTCTCTTCGCAGTTTAACTGCTTTGACTTCTGTAGAAAACTCTATCTCGATGACAGTCTTCTTCTTCAGGTCATCCCAGATCATTACTGCAACAGTGCAGAGATTGTGTTAGATCACCAAGACACAGCCAAAGATCAGGTTCTAGTTTCCAAGAAGGCTACTGAAGAGGAGCATCCGACAGCTGAGCATTACAGACTGGTGTCCTGCTCCCCACAAGACATTTAGGTACGACAGAGGGACCCCAATCTTTCACACCATGACTCCTGCAGGTAGGAGCTCATAAACCACAAAAGCTGACAATAAAAATACCTTTTTCTAAATACAATCAGCTTTTTTGTTTTGCTCTGAGGGTTATCAAACCAATAAAGCAGCAGTCAACCCCCCCCCCCCCAAAAATGCAGTATATTTGCCAGCCAGGACCTTTTCCCCCACAGGCTGCTGAGCCACAGAGTCTCTCTGCAAAGTTACTGGTGGGAAGGACAGACAGCCTTTGTCACCAGGTGTGGTGACCTGGACACTGCAGGAGCTGCCTGGTGACACTAACAGCAGTGAGACAACACATTTCACCACCTTTACTTAAACCTGCTGCAACTTCCCCTTCATCCAGCCTTCAGAGTGCCCGAGCCCAGCTCAAGGCCATTGGTTTGGGAGCTCTTTGGGCAGAAACAAAAACACCAAGAAACAAAAACACCAAGAAACAAAAACGTTTATAAGATCAATTTCTTGGGACTCACCTTTGTTAGGTGGGTACTTGGGCTTTTTTCCTCCACCTACTAGTGCTAAGTAGTTGCAACGAAACAACATTTCGACATGGCCAACACCGCCTTCTAGAAATTCTGAAAGGCAAATATATTTTAAAGTGTCAGGACCATCTCATTTTTACCACTGTTACATGAAAAGTTTGCCCTATCTAGCACTTCTCTCAGACACCTTCAAGGGATGCTCAGCGTTCTGCTGGGGAGAGGAACTGAACTGTCAGGAGAGAGGCAGTAACTGTGGCCTTCGAGGTCGATGAGCAGAGTTAAAAACAAGCTTCTCCTTAAAGAGTGTCCAACCCCCACGCACACTGTCAGGCTGCAGCAGGAAAGGTGGATAAAACTAATAAACCCTTTCAAAGCTACAGGGAAAGTTGTAATTTTCACAAGGACTCAAGAGAGACCTAATCTCAGAACCAGGGATGGGAGAAAACAGGAAGAACGTCTGAGGAGCTGGGAGGAAGCACCACAATGGAGAGATCAGACGTGAAGGACAGGAGAAGGAGATGCAGTCAGACCTTAAGGAGCACTCACTGAGGAATTTATGTTGGGACTTGACTACACAGCACCGAAGGGAGATGCCTGGAAGGACAGTCACACTGCAGCAGTGAAACCTTGGATTTCATACAGTGTCTGTGGCTTCTTTAACACTTCTCTCTGCCACGTTTCCTTCCTCAACAGCTGAGTTTGCACACTCCCTCCTTCCACACCAGGTCCTCCTCTTAACTCCAATACAGCATTTAAACCATGACAGCATATTTTGATATGAAGAGGTATTATCACCACAGTAAAAAACCTCAAAATATTTATGAATCATAACCTGAGACAATTTAATAAAGTGCAGTGTGTTCTCTATCTTTAGAACAGATGCTTTAACCATTATCTTTATGTTTCTGACCAGTGATGCCCAGATGGGGAACTCCATGGAACTCCTGGACATCAGACAGCAAAGCCAAAGTTTAATAGTTAAGCCTTGGTTTCAAACTGGGTTACAGAAATCAGTCAGACAGACAGACAGACAAGCTCCAAGGGAGCCTCTCTCAGGTAGGTTTAAATATACCTGAAAGATGAACAGGGTTTCTCTGTGTGTCTCTGCAGCCTGACCTCAAATCCACAGGGGAAAGGCAACCTGGCTCATCAGAAACATCTCTGGAAGCACATCCAGAGCTACTGGCAGGGAGAGTTTTGACAAGGAACTCAACAGGACCTCGGCTGAGTTCTGATCCCTTCAGCACCCTGGCACAGAGGGGACCCCCAGGACGTGCTGCTTATGGCAGAATTTACTGTTAAGGATAGAAAACAATTTGTCAGCTTTGGCCACACGAACAGTGACTGAAATCTTTTACAGCACTAGAAAGTGAAAGTGTGCCTGCCTTCTGGTTTCACAGGAATCACTATTTTAAGTACATTAAATCCTTTCTGTCACCACAGGCTGGACGTGCTGGGAAACCTGTTAAGCATGGCAGCTTTCTTCCTATATTTGGGTTACAATCACAGGGCTTCGTTATCCCTTATTTTGACTCTGTTCCGGTTGGTTCCTGACAAAAAGCCCTACTACCTGTTAGTACAGCTCACAAAAACCTGATTCTGTGAAACAGAAATGACTAACACCTTAAGATTCTCCCAAGGTTTTTTTTTAAGCACACAGAGAATATAAAATTTAGAGTATTAGAAACCTGAGCTCGCAGTGATGGAATGGTGGAAGCTAAGCAAGAATCTTGTGGAGAACAAACGAGAAGGCTGAGTTTCCCCCACAGAATTGGCACAGTAGAAGAAGTAATAAGCGTTTTACCTTGTTTCTCTTTTTCTTTGAGTGGATCTGCATTATAAACTCGGAATCCATTTTCCATTCCGCATGCAAAGCATCCTGTAGTAAAAAGCACACATATATATATACACACATCTATAGCAATTGTGAGGTATGTTCAGGAACTCAGCAAGAGCCAGAGGGTTAAGAGAGCATCACGGCCACCGCACTGTTAAACTTTGTTAAACAAAGACACCTGCAGGCCCGGTTAGTGACTGGGGTGAAAGCAGTTGTCCTCTGCCCTGGCCTCTCCTGGAAGCAGGAAGTTCTCCAGATTCTTTCCAGACAGGTGAGAAACAATGGAAGGAAAGGAGAGCAGTTCCCAGCTGTCTGTATCCTACGCCACGTGCTACAGAGGGAAGGAAACCTGCATTTTAACTTTTTTGGCCCAACAGACGTTACGAAGCAAATCCCTTCCTTCTTATTCCATCTGAGTGATTACAATTATACAAATATGATCCACTGTCCACGTTCCCACAGCAGAGAGAGCTTCTCAAACACAGTTTTTAAGACTGCTCTAATGAGAGTCAGCTACTATCAGATGCCAATAGCTTAAATCTTAACCAGGGAACGATTAGAAGCGAGATTAAAATACTCTGGAAAATTATTTTAGTTAAATTTTTCGTACAGAATTATGCACATGCCTGTTGAGTGGAATCTGTCAAACCAGCAGTATCCTGTCCTGCTGTTTTGCTCACTAATGGGTGAGTGCTGTTACTAATATAAAGAAACACCAGTGTGAAGTTAGATCAATTACAAGTCATTAAGAAGCAGCTACAGTCGCTGGAGGCAGACTGACAGAATCAGTTGCTACACAATTTATATGCACTATATCAAAAAGCCAATTAAGATCTTTGAGGTACTGGAACAACAATATTTGAATTATCCTGGTTTTATTCTCATGCACAGCAGTGACTGCAATGATTTGAAACCCCCCCCCCAATAAAAATCAAGGAGCTACGTGTGTCTAAATGCACCTCTTCCCCAAACTCAATACCCCAAAACCCCACAGGGTGGGTGGGGGAAGGAAACACAGGGGGTAACTGCCTGTGGTTTGTGTACAATTGGCTTAATATAAGCTCAATTAAAAAACTACAATGCTCCCTGAAGAACGAGTGAGCACCACTGGATACACTCCTCCACGGCTCACATTCTGCTGCAAGTAAAGATGTCAGAACAAACAATACATAAAACAAACAAACAAAAGATGTCACCAGTTGTTTTGGTTTGGTTTTTGGTTTGGTTTTTTTTTTTTTCCCCAATCCAGAACAAAATCAAAACACGTAACAAACTTGATCTTGGCAACACTATTACTTTAAAACTCCCAGTTTGGGAAAAACAATGTAGGCAATTTGAGATGACTTTTTAATACTTCAAGAGTTTCATTGCAAGTAGGACCATTAAAAAAAAATATAATAAAACAACCAATAACAAACCAAAAAAACCACACAACCAACCAGAGACAAACCCCTCCACTGACCAAAACCCAACAACAAAAGGCTTCACACCCCTCCTCTGCTTCACAGGCCAGTACCTTATGGGGGACACGTGTGTTTGGCAGCATCCTCAGGGTTCTAGTCACTGACCTCACACATAACAAAGGAAAAATGGCCACAAGACCCACCTCTGCATCCCTCAGTGTAGAAAGGAAACAAACAAACCCTCTTATTTTACATCTAGTCACTAACAGCCCCTGTACACTGGGCTGTTCCAGCAGGACAGCTGTTAGCCAAAAAAAACCACACACAAAACCCTACTCTCCCAGCCCAAAAGACACAGGGACAATTCACCCGTCTAGGATGTTGTGATCAATGAAGTGCAAAAAGTTCTTGTTTGCATATGTAAACACACAGAGAGTGGTTAATGAGTATAACAATTATAGAAATATTAATAAACGAGTGGTTAACGAGTATAACAATTATAGAAATATTAATAAACATTGAAATAGATGCTTGTAAATGAACTACATTCATTCTACCTCCCGTCTCAGTCCATCACTCCTTAGTTTGCTGTCAGTCAAACACAGAAGAGCACACTCTGTTGAAATGCCAGCACTGATAAGCTGGCAGTATAGTTACTGGGATAATTAGAAAGCTAATTTCAGTGGAAACATTTCTCTCTGCATAAAATCACACTGTACAGGATGAGAACTAATCTGTTTCTGGTAGCTGCAGCATGTATCTATAGAATTGTTTGTCCAGCAACTGTTTTCTAACACAATATTGTAATTCCAGGAGAGATGGAGAGGGATGCTGGAACTGTCCTGGAATAAGAGAGTAAAGTTTTACTTGTGTTAATATGAACCTCACCCAAACGGAGCATCCCTGATGCAACCCAGAGCAGAGACTGCATTTCCTGGAGCATCACCACAGCTTCTCCATGGGGCTCACGGAGCTGCCTTTAATGTCTTGGGAACATCTACATTTTGAACTGGAGACAATACACCAGAAGTGGGGAAATGTGATTAACTGCAACACTCCCCACACAGTCAGCAACACCGAGAGAGACAGGAAGTTCTCAGCCACAGCAACCCCCGAGCCAAGAGAGAAAAATCCCACAGGAAGATTCCTGCTACTTGTTCAATTCCAGGTTCCAGCAGCAGCTTTGGAGACCAGTGTTCCCCATCTGATCCCAGTGTTTCCCAGTGGGATCAAACAGTTCAGCTCCAGCAGGAGAGAGCTGGGGAGGGGCTGCCAGGGATGGGGATCACAGCAGGACCAGGTACGGCCCTTCCTTCCACAGGAAGGTCACATTGCATTTTAAGAAGGGACAGACAGAGCCACTGACTGAAGGCAACTCTGATACTATTATTTTTTTTTAAAATAAATTAATTATTACAGAATTATTACTGTAACCCTCAGTTGTGCCTCTTCTGACAGTAAAAGTACTATTTGCTGACGGTCCCAGCAAGGCTACAGTGAGTTTTGTTTGTTTTTCTAAAACCAAAGAAAAAGGAAGGGCTACATGAATGATTGTCCCAGAAGATGTCACAAGCCGAAGGGGACACAGAGGGGTCTGCAGGATTTGGGGCCTAAGATCCAGAAACTCCAACACTGCATTGTCTACAGCCCTAAGAGAGCGCAGAATCCTGTGACCATTCATGGGGACCCACAGCCAAGCACTTCGGTCCACTAAAGAAGATGAAACGAATAAACCAAGTGTTTCAACACCAAAATACACCTCAGTTTTCAAATTGGCTTTAGACTACATCAGTGATGAAAGAGAAACTTGTCAGCAATTTACACAGACTTTTGAGTATGGCAATTTATTATGGTGCTTTGTCTGTTCGTTTCTGCAAAGCACTTTAAGGTCCTTCTGAAAGCATTAGGAAAGTGCCTGAAATCAGGACTGTGCCAGCTTGAAATTAGGAACCTGAACTCAGAGTATTCTGTTTTAAAACAACAGAGAACATCTTGCGATATGGCCCTTCTGCTTTGGGGGTTATACTGTTTCTTTATTCTTTAATTTAAAAAGAAAAAGTGACAAAAACATCCAATAGAAAAATATAGTATCACTCAAACCAGAGGAAGGGAAGCCCATTTCAGAAACCCTGCAGATGTTGCCTTTAGGACTGTCAGTCATGGAAGTTAAACTGGGAGAGACTTATTAGATCATTCCTCCCATCTCCCCATCGCTATGGGATTGGCTGGTCTTAAATTACTAAGAAATTAGGTTATTGTGACAATATATGCAGACACCCACACTACTAAGCTTCAGCACTCAAGTGACTCATTTCTATTTTTGGTAGAAGCAATAAGGAAGAAGGAAGCTTTTCTTCTTGTCTACTCTTCTTTGAGCAGACAAACAATTACCTCTCTTTAAAACTTTAGGAGTTTAGGGCCTTTTGAAAATCCTAGTGTCCTTCCTACAGTTCAAATGTCGTCATCCCTGAGCAGAAAGTGCTCCAGGAACCTGCAAATGAAAACCAAATCTGGGGTTTGTTTCAGTTTTTTTATCATTATTAGGTCATCTGGCCAGGCTGGGGAGGATGGGACTGGAATACTGTTAGGAATAAACTGCTCAGATTAAAGATTCCCAAAACAAATTCCTCAACATAGTCTGGACGTGACATTATTCCAATAAGTGTTTATGTTGCATTTACTGCTACAGAATTTAAGGAAGCCTTTGCAACAAAGACCAAGTTCTAAGTGCTAAAATGACGTTTTAAAGTCATTGTGCAGAAAACCCAGGTTCTTACACAGTTCTCTCTATAATCCAGTCCTGTCACAGGCCCAGCACCAAATGTTCCTGCTTCATTACAGACTCCTGCAAATGGGAAATGAAGCTCATCCTCACAGATGCCTTTTTCCATCTCTGTTGCAAACGTGAGACGAGGACAAGTGCAAAGTTGCTGAAAAACAGACTATTCTATTGTTCTGAAGCCAAGAGGATAGTGTGAAGAGAGCTACCAAGGAGGTCGCTTCATTAATAGCTTGATGTGGTGCTGACAAAACATCATCAGACACCTTAGACTAGAGTCAACAGAATAGTTTGTGTTTACACACAAATTCAACAGCATCAGCAACAGGTACATGAACTACAATCCACAGCGACAGACGCCGCAAGACTGTCTTAGGCAAGAGTATTATTTGTCAAGACAAAAGGACGTTACAAAATGATGACCTTCCACTTCTTATTCCACAAAAATGACACTTCGTGGTGTTTTTATATTGCAAAAGCATCTGCTCCCCCTCGCTAGAAAAGGCCTTCCCCTTTCTAAGGACGAGAAAAAGTTACAGAGCCCTCAGCCCTGAAGCTTTTCAGGGGTCCACGTATCCGAACGCCTGATGTCTCCCAATACGATCAGCAGCTTTAACCACCATTTTAACAAAATACAAGTTGGGCAAAGAAAAAGCTCCACCACTAACTTTGAACGCGAATCACTGACACTGAGAAAGTGACGTTTTGCGAGGTACCTTTTGAGGAAGGCGGTTTCAAAAGCCCACCCCTTTAAGGCCGGGGTTTAAGGCACCCGCACGGCCACACAGGACAATTTTAAGCGGCGCAACCTGCGGCAAGTCCCGAAGCACCATCCGAGAAACAGACGCCTTTGAAGATGCACGTTAAAACACAGCTCCTCCTCCTCCTCTTCCCCCTCTCCCCCCAGCCAGCGCCCTCCGAGGGGCACCCACCGCCACACCGGGGCTCCGAGGGCAGCAGGAGGGGTAACCCACACCTCCGCCAACACCGGGCGAGGCAGGGACGATGGCACCGCCGCACCAGACCGCGGGGATCCTGTCAGCCGCGCCGGGACACACACACACACAGGCAGGGCCCCCGCCTGCCCACCGTGGCCCCCCTCCAGGGCCGGGATCGCAGCCCCGGGGCCGCCCCCGAGGCCGCTTCCGCCGGGCCCCGGTTTCTCACCGCTGCCGGGCGCGGCGGCAGGCCCAGACACAGACCCAGGGCGGGCGCCGCACTCCCCTCACCGGCCCCGGCCGGGGATCTCCGCCCGGCTCCTCACCGCCACAGACCGGCCGCCCAGGGCCAGGCCCGGCAGAGAGGAGCCCCCCGCCGCCGGCCGGCCCCGGGCACCGCCCGCTGCCCTCACAGCGCCGCGCCGCGCCCCCCCCCCCCACCACACGGCCCGGCCCCGCCACCTCACCGTGGTCCTGGTTGAAGCCGGCGTAGAGCAGCCCGTTGCCGTGGGGATTGGCCGGGAGCAGGTTCATGGCTCCTGCCCGTTCACCTCAGCCCGCCAGCCTTTAAACCATGGCGGCGCCCGCCCGCCTCAGCCCCCGCCACCGGAGCCCGCCCGAGCCGAGCCGGACCGAACCGGGCCGAGCCGCGGCGGACAGGCCGGCGGCTGCTTCCGACACTGCCAGGCAGCGCCGCCGAGCGCAGAGCCCATCCACCCGCCAGCGTGAGGAGCGCCGAGCAATCGAGCGGCGCCGCGCCACGCCCCTGGGGAGGGCGGGCAGGGGCGGCGCGAGCGGGCGGCTCTGAGGGAGGGGAGCAGGCCCGGGGGGAGTTTCCCGCCTGGCAGCAGGAGGAGGAGGAGGAGGATCGGCGGCAGCTCGGTGCGTCTGGGAGGAAGAAGGGTTTTCTCAGGGGACCGGCTCGAAGGAGAAATGGCCCGAGGGTGGCGTGGGGACAGGCCGCCGGCCTGAGGAGGACGGGCCTTGTCGGTTCCCCCCTCACACCGCGCTCCATCCCCGCAGCAGAGCCCCGGGCCCAGGGGGGGTCATTGGGTGAAAGCCCTCCCAGCAAAGGCGCGCTGAGCAGCAGACTGCCAAGGACAAAAGAAACGGAGTTAGAATAGGCTGAAATAGGGGATGCTGTAACTTGACCAAAACAAAAAAAAAAAAAAAGCCCCAACCCAAAACAAACCCAGAGACCAACAACAAAGACAAAATTTGGAAGTTTACAGGACCCAAGGCCCTGAGCAACCTGATCCGAGCTCAACAGTGAATTTAAGCAAGATGATGGACCTGCTGAGGTCGCTTCCAGTCACAATTACTTCATGGCTCTGATCAGCTGAAAGGCCACGCTGTGCTCACACAAATGCCACCATTCCCTGTCCTTCAGGGGCACTCGCTGCCTTTCCTGCTGTTCTGTGCCTTCCACGGCCATGGCTCCACCTTGTGTTGCTGATCTGGGACCTGCTCCTCTCTACTGCAGACTTCTGCTTGGAAATTATTACAGCTTTTCAGTTTACAGTCATTGCAGTCCCAGAGCTACCTGCAGTGACCAATGGTATGTTATTCTTTATACACTCATATATATATATATAAATAAATAAATAAATAATCACATTGCATCTTTACAAGATTTGGTCTCCTCAGGCAGTCAAGGCACATGAAATAAAAGCAGCGAAGAAGGGCTTGTTAAACCATCTTCTTTCCAAGTACAGGCTCAGGCTTCCCTTGCTCCAGGCGAGATGGCTGCAGGACTTCCCAGAGGGATGGAGAGCTGCTCCAGCCTCTGCTTCTTACCCTGTCTTTATCCTGGCTGGCAGGGGAAGAGAGAATCTGACCCTGAGGACACCCCACACACACATTCAGCTCTCTCCAGCCAGGCACACTTGCTGCAGAGCACACAGAGGAAACAAACCCCTTCCTTTGTCACCTCTTCAGGTGACTGAAGAGGCCAAGACACTAATTCGGAAGAAACTTAGAACAGCAGCGGGGATGGAAGAGAACTCTTTGTCCTGCCCAGAGCTGCTCGTCAAACGTCACCAGGCTGCCTGCAGCTACCTCTTGTAGCTGTAGCTGCCTCGTACATTTTCCTAAGCCCTGGAGGTGCCATGGCTGCGGTCTGACACCTTCCCCCGACAGCGTTTCGCGGGCGCTGACTCCGCGCTGGCAGCCCGGCAGGTGGAGCCGGCTCAGCACGGGGGAGCCATCCCACAGGAACTCCTCCCACAGAACTCTGTGTTTTCCCATTTCGTCTTTAACTAGGAGAAGCCTTGTGCTTGACTGCACTTTTCTTTAATTACTGATGCATTGGCTGGTCCAGGTCCTGGCATAACTTCAGCACTGAAAAAAATGGATAAATTCTGGCTTGAATTCTCCTCACCTGCAGCGGACATCTCTGCTCATCCAGAAGGGGTATTACAGACACGAAACTCGGTGGCATCTCACAGCAATGAAGACACCCAGAAGAAACTAGGATGAAGCTACACCATCACCTCAAAGGCCTGTGCTTGCCCAGGAGAACAAGTCACACCATTCCCTCACCAGCAGGAGGACTTGCCGTGTATTATTCTCCCATGTCTCAGTTAACAGTCCTGCAGGCACATCTTCCATCAAAAGCATTAGGTGATGCTTTTAGGATGACTTGAGTTTCCTGGTGTCTAGTTCAGGTATGTTGGTCTTCAAATTCTTTAAAAAGAAGCTAAAGACAACCTCTCCCAGTTAAAAAAGCATAACAGGATTTATTTTCCAGAAACATTTATTTATTTATTAAATAGTGTTCTTTCCTTATAAAGCAGCTCTTTAAGTCATGTTCCTTTTACCACAGTGTCTTTGGCATTTTCCTCCTAGAAGTTTCTTGTAGA
>BJBW01004347.1:105797-150668 GCA_004320125.1 Scolopax mira
AAAATATTAAATAACATACCAAAAACTTTATCAAATCTATTTCATACACTAATGGGACAGAACCTTGTTGTGTATGTGCATAATAATTATATGTACATTTTTAGCTTAGTTAAGTTAGTGCTTCAAAGTTATCAAGGAAGCTTTACAGAAACCCCAAAAGCACAATTGCAGTATTACTAGGATTTGTCACACTTTGTAGAATTGAACAATGTACACAATACATTGCATTTAAACCCCTCTGCCTGAATATGCAAACCAAGGACTCGTTTTTGTCTTTTTGAATAGTTTGCAAAAAGACAGGATTTGATACAATCACACGGTAAGTCACTTTCCAGCTTTCATGGAATTAAGCAGAATGATAATTATTCCCTATATGAAAACACATCGACTCGTAAAAACAATGGCATCGTGCACATTGGAAACTAAAATGCAGTATGAAAATCCAAGAGCCAGGTGTCCCCCCCTTCATTCACTGAACCCATCATTCACTCCAAAGCACATCACTGGAGTGAGCAAGCTCTAAAATAAGACTTACAGCTCTTATTTTTGTCTCCGTAGTGCGATACGTACATTGAGTGTGCTCAGCCATCAAACCAGGAGTCCTTGTGTTTGACACTTGGTGCAAGGGGATTCCATCCAGGTGCCTTCTCCCACAAAGTGCTTAAGAAATTTTACAGCTGTTTCTCGTACAGTTTTTTGGCCGGCTCTGCGGTGGCCGGATGATTTTCACTTTCTTTAAGCTGTTCCTTTTACTGATGTTGCTGGACGTGAGGGAGTAGGAGCGTCCGTGCATCATCCTGGCATTAAGGCCATTTGCCACGGAGAAGGATTTGAGGTGGCTTCTTAAGGCAACGGGGAGCGGGAGCTTGTCGACGAGATGCACGGGGGTACAGGAGACTATGGCACGGCAGCACAGCTCCTGCAGGCTCAGGACTGCAAAACAGACATCAAACTGGCATCATCATCATCATCATCATCATCATCACGTGCTGTTGGCAGCCCCATGGCAGCAGCAGCCCCAGCGCCCCGCACTCCAGGATGAAGTGTCTCCTCCCACACCCTTTCCCACATGAACACCATCCAGAAATACCTGCTGCTTCCCCTTCCTATTGATGTCTTAATGCTTAGGTGAGCTCTAGAAAAGATACGTTATTCCCTACAAGAGCAGGAAGAGCAGGTTATGGCTGCAGATAGGTATTTCCTGTTTAGAAAGCAAACTCTACAGGATTCCTGGTTCTTTCTTGATGTTTTTGCATCGGGGTTAGAGTTTCTGAAAAAATATTTCATATGAATGACCCATAAAGCTAAGCTTAGCTAGGACTAACACATTTTCACTGCACATGGCTTACCCTTGTTCGGCCTCCAGAGCCGGTCCATTCCGTGTCTCATCAGTACAATTCTTGCCAGCTCAGTAAAGGACTCCGTAATATTGAAATTACAGAGTGGGCTGACTTCAAAAAAAGTCATGCCCAGCCTCTCAGCATAAGCTTGTGCTTGTTCAGTGGACACCTGGCGCTTGAAAGCCAAGTGAAGGCGATTTCCCACCAGGATTTTTGGTACACCAGGAGCGTGCTGAGCAAAGAGAAGCAATTTAAAAAAAAAATGAACAGTTTGGCTTCTGTTTTCCTTTCTATCAATTAAAACAAACAAAAGCTTTTTCAAGATTTAAAGATTAAGTGGCAGTTTAAGGGACCAGATGATCTCTAGAGGTCCCTTCCAGCTTAAATTATTCCATGATTCTCTGATCTAAAGCCATCCCTTCCTCGGAGAAGACAGGCTCGCACAGATGATGTGGGGAAATCTATAGCAAGAGTGGGACTACAATATGAAATCCTTGCCCTCCATATGCTTTCCATCAACACCTTTACAGAAATCAGACACTGTAGCTGGTACGTTTCCAACTTTCTAGAATTATAAACATAGAAAGAAAATCTCAAACTTGGCATCTCGGGTAGTTCTGTAGTAAGCACTGCCTCCAAATGCCAGGAGAAACAGTAGAAAATAACATAAGCAGTTGGTCTTAGTCATCTGTTACAGGGTAGGGACACTGGGACTGTACCTCACCTCATCTATTTCTTTTATCCATCGATCGATTCCATCAAATGACCAACGATTTGTAATATCATACACCAGTATCACTCCCTGGGTTAAAAAAAAAAAAAAGAAATAAGATATTCCACATTTAACAGAAATGTAACACAAAGAACGCTCTCAGTCAATTCTCCAATTCTGAAATAATCTTGTAAGATGCTGAGCAGCTCCTCAGTGGGGCAGAACCCTGTGAAACCAAGCCCCATCTCTCCGTGTAGGTTGCAGCTCAGCTAAGGGCAGAAACCCTGACTGAGCTTCAGGTTTAATGTGTTGGAAAATACTTCTTTTTATAGTGGACAAGTTTGGTTGGTCACACACACATCACGAGCCATAATAAAGAAATATTTTGGGTAGCTTGAAGAGGCAATGCTCTGTGCTTCTGGAACGGAGCAGATGGAACTCATCAGAGCCAATATATGAACTATGGCAATACTTTAAGGTCTGAAGTGACAGTGACTCTTAGTGTGCCCCCCTTTTTTTTTTTTTCTTTTCTCCAAGGTCATTTCCTTACAAGGCATTGCATTTCATCACATTTTAGACTATGTTTGTATTTTTCACATTACTATTGATAGTTTTATGTTACCGGTTTCTCTTACATGTCACACAGTTTGAAAAAAGTAGTTTTAGCACAGCTTTCATGGGATCAGAGTCAGTTAACTGACTGAAGGGCCCGAGGTAACCAACAGGAAGGCATAAGAATACATATCACTGCCTTTTACCCCGATTCAACTTCAGTCTCATGGACTTCCCCTCCTGCCCCTTATTATTTCATGGTCTCTCCAGACTTCCTCAATCTGCATGTCACCCACACAGGAGCTCTAGGGGCCACAGGATGGTTTGCTCACTCTGCTTTCATCCATCCGACAGCCATCACCCCGCACTGGGAAAGTTGAGCTTTGCTTACCTGAGCCCCTCTCGAGTAAGACCGAAATATGGTGCAGAATCTCCCTTGCCCAGATGTATCCCTAGAGGAAATAAATGATATCTATTTAAAGCAGGTAGGGGGCTACGAGCTCGGTGAGACTGTCCCCTCCGTACCCATCGGTGCCAGCTCCGGGGCTGTGACTCACACAGGAGCTGCCACCAGCTCTTCTCCATCCCCGCAGCCTCCCCGCTGCTGTTCTGCCCTTTCCTCTACATATTGCTCACATTTCTCAGGGGAAGAGAACAAGAACTTCAAACTTGACTTTGTTACTGCCCTTGGAAAACAAAGGCTGCTCCTCCAGCATACCTACGCCACTAGACTTTGCTTTTAGTTCAGATGGAAGAAAGATTCTCTTTTCACAGCAAAAGAAAAGTGGGAGGAAACACAAGCTATCACCAAGGAAACCAATGGAAACCCAGTAAATTCTTGATTACAGCAGCAATAATTCCTCATGAGTCTGATATGATAAAGGCATCCCTGCAGAGTCAGAGGCAGCATGGACTTTTAGAAAAGCATGCACACAAAAAAAAACCCTATTATAAATAAATTACTGCATAAAGTGTTTGGAAGCAAAATCAAATTTATAGTGAAGATGATGATAAGAAGCAAAATTCCATAAAGACTTTTTGAGGTAGATCTGTGATCTTCAAATACAAGGCACATATTTCCCTACACGGTCAACTTTTCCAATCTGTTATTTTAAGGAATCCAAAGAACATCTTTGCCCTTCACAATAAGAATTAAAACATCTCTTTCCTGGCTACTTCTCAGATAAGCTTTAAGTGGTATTTTTGCTAAGCTATATCAAGTGGAAGACAGAAGAAGAAAAAGAAAGTAGGTGAATAAAATATCAAGTAATGAAGTTACCATATGGCAGAGTACTATTATCCATCATTGCATTAATCATTTGAAACACAAATGAGAAACAAAGGCAAAAACAACTAGTGAAGAATAAATTAAAAATCCCTTAGCTTTGACACACAGGCATTTGACTCCAGTAATTAAAAAAAAAAACAAACAACAAAACCCAAATAATCTCACAAAAATTAAAGATGGAAACGGCACAGGATTGTTTCTAGGAGGAAATAATTCATTTTCAACTCTCCACTCTATCACCACTTGGTCCTACATTATGGCTCCTC
The DNA here is from genome assembly GCA_004320125.1 of Scolopax mira. Taxonomy (NCBI): domain Eukaryota; kingdom Metazoa; phylum Chordata; class Aves; order Charadriiformes; family Scolopacidae; genus Scolopax; species Scolopax mira. The sequence goes on from BJBW01004347.1 coordinate 109,956, forward strand.
AAGAAAAATCACACTCCCTCTCCCTCCGTGCCCTGCACTGACCTCAATTCTCCCTCTTCTTCCCATGCTTTTAGGGAAAGAGGAAAACAATGTATTTGAGAGCAGTAATGCTGCTGCTCTTTGCAAGTGGTAACACTTGCCAAGTGTTTCTAAAGGCACCAGAAGGTGGCCATCTCCAAACAGCTTTAACAGACACAGCTGCACCAAACAAATATTTGTCCCGACAGTGAAAACTTTTGTTGTAAAATAACTTTATTCTCAACATGTTTTTGTAAAGATGAAATCACATCAGGTTGCAGATTAAGTTATATGTGCAATTACAACACTTTTTTATAATGCTGTGGTTATTTAGTCAAGCACTACTACTAATAAATTAAGCAAAGGGAGGTCACTATTCCAATCAGGGCATTCTTTCTAAGTTACTTTCATAGTTCTCATTACCATTATACGTTCTAATCTTTCAAGGCACTTCAAATATATCTTGAAGGCCCTTGTAATCTTTTGTGCCTTTCTTCTGCATTTGTTACCTGTCTCTCACATAGAGAGCCTGTAACAGCCTTCATTTTACGTGAAAAGGATGCAAAATGGAGGTAAAGAGAAAGGTGAGTTACACCAAGAACAAGCTGCCTGGTTCGCTCTTCCTCAGTCGACTCAGTATTTCTGAAGCATAAGGGAGAACTCCTGCCATGAAGAGTGGCATTTTTTGTGTCATTGCAATATAAATGATGGGGAAGGGGGAGCACACCCTCACCAGAGCTGCAGCTTGATTCGACGGCCATCCAGAAGAATCGTCGTAGTCTTATAGTCTATACCTGTGGGGAAGAGGCACACAGACCTTAGAGCAGCTCACAGGTGTACAGCACACACAGACACAGATTTCAAAGAAGCTGACCTTAAAAAAAAAAAAAAAAAGGTATCTGTCATTACTACTTTATTAAGTCACATGGAGAACAACTTGTTGATATAAAGTTACAAAGATCTTTCATATTTGGGGGTCGGACTAGGTGGCCTTTGAAGGTCCCTTCCAGCCCAGATGATTCTATGATTTCTTAAGCCTGGTGCATTCAGAGCAGGTGTCTCAGGCTCCCTTCACACCAAGAAATGGTCTATTTTATTCATTATCATGACAACATATATGCTTAAGAATTTTATCTTCAGTACAAGAAAGTAGAACTAGGTTTTTGCCTGTTAGCTCATACATATGAGGCAGACTAAATGCTGTTCCCTTTCTCTATTCCCTGGCTTTATTATTCCTCTGTCAGTTATTCCTTCCTTATCATCTCTGACTCACAGACAGTGCTTAGATCAGATCCACGTGTCCCCTTCGTATAAAAGCAGCAGATGGTGCAAGACATGGCTTGTCTCTTGTCTTTGCCTGAAAACACGTCGGTGAGTTAATAAAACTGATTTTCTGTTGCTCCTCTAGAGCAGTATCCCAAAGTGCTGCTGCCACTTGTCATGAAGAGGTCTCTAAAGCTGTCACTGACAGTCACCTCCATTTTTGTAAACAAAAAATAGGTTTAAAACCCTCTGGCATAAATAAGCAGAGGTGGAAAAGGCAGCCTCACCCATCTCCTTTTTTCCAGGAGGAAAGGAGCTTTTAAGACTCATTTTGGAAGAAAGAACAGATGTTAAATTACTCGAGGGCAGATATTGGAAGGTACCAGTTCTCAGCTGAGCCAGCTCCCCCGTAGCCACAGGCAAAAAGAAGAGATGCTGCATTTCTGCTGCTTCTAAAATTTGCACCACACTAAACCTCTCAAATGGCACGTGTCACATGTAAGATGCCACCTCCTGGGGTCTTCCTGGGATGTGAGACCAGGAAAGCAAGAAGATCAACAGAGAGGCCCTGTGGTTGTCAGTGACACGTTATTAGGAAACGCCTTTCAGAGATGCCACTTCATCTCTGTGACCTGCAGGGTAGATCACTTGAGTCACATCAACATACAGGTTCACCACTCCTCCTCTTACAAACTGATGGATACATCCCACCAGCAAGTAGGAGTACATTAGGGAAAAAAATCTCTCAACACAGCTCCTGGTCTGGCAGCTAAATTTTTCTGATGATTCCAACTCAAATCTGGTTGGAGACTGGTCCGGTGCCACGCCAACCTCACACTCCCCAGAGGAGCACTGAGCAGAAAGGCCAGGGACAGCAATGATGGGCATTCCAAGCCTTTAGTTCACTGCAGAAGTGTGAACTGAAACATCTTTTGCCTTTAATTCAAGCTCTTATCTGTTGCATTTGGAAAGACACACAAAACCACCTTCAACTTATTACCACCAGTTTTGGGAGACTTATTTTCATTTATGAGCCAAAGCGTTGCTGTTCTCCAACTGCATTAGGAAATAATCTACAAATCTACTAACCACAAGTTAAAATAAATAATAAGTCCTGGGACACTGAACAGAGTAGGACATTGGAACTGTTTGTGTGCTGAAAGATCAAGTTTCATCATTTCACAAATTCTCAAACCCATAAAACACGCAGAACAAACCCCACAGAACACTGTAACTCATTCCAGCCCCCTGGGCTACCACTGATATTTCCCACAGGGTGAAATACCTCCACTAGTTTATCTCCAGTTAATGAAGAGGCACAGACCATGTTTAGCAAACACTGACACATCCCACACAGGGAACAGACATCCATCATTCTGTTAAAAGAAATACCAAGCATAGAAAATGAGTCTTGCATAGCTAGAGGATACACAGAGGATAAACCTTTGCACCACAGACCAGAAACTACTGCAAATCGCTCATCTTTAGCCACACACATAATGCAAAATACTCTATCTTTTTTATATGACATGCACAAGACAAGTCTAAAGAATATACTATTACCAGCTGCTGTTTATGAAAGCATCTTATGGGTTTCTCAAAAGGTTTTTGAAGAGATGGATTCACAAACTTCCTTATTCTTCAACTGTTACACAGATTGAAGCAGTTGATAATACAACCTGAACATCTCTGCAATTAGCATTTGCCACTGATTAAGAATCAAAACAAAAAGCTTTTTGCCATGAATCATCAGGAACAGTGTGAAACCACAACAATGAGACCAACAGATGTGGGTTGTGCTGTTGGAGAAATCAAATGTCCTTCCAGAACATTATTCACTCATTCAGCAAGACAGAATAGCTTTGTTTGGATATACAACTAAAACGTATCTCTAACAAGGAAGGGGAGAGAAAATAAATAAAGTCAACTTTTAAGTGAACCATACTTTCACATGGATGGGGTTTTTAAATAAGAATTATTTATCCAAAGCCACAAAATTGAAATTAAAGAGCCTGAAATAAGCCACTGTCCTTGCTGAAGGGTTTGGACTGCTTAAATGTAATTGATTTGCAATAGCTTTTGTTCTTCCCAAACACAAAAATAGATAGAAACAGATAAATAGATTTTTAACAGATAGAAAACTGAAAGGAATATTATTGAAGCCCGGAATGTGGCAAGATTCCCAAAAAAGCCTCCAGCTGTTTGGTAACAACTGCAGAAGATAGGAAGCCACGTGCTTCCCTGAGCACACTGCATTCGTGTCACCACTGAGTATTTCAAAGGTTCCTGGGAATTTCTGCTGCTCCTGAAGCTTCTGGGAGCGTATCAAAGTGTCTGAGGCTTGCAATGGGTCTCTTTGGGGCAGAATCTTCCAGTCATTTAAGTTGCTCGATTTGTGTTCCAGCAAAAGCAACATTATTTACACCAAAAAATCTTTTCTCTTGGGTTAAGTCATTGGGATTCAATGATCTGCAGTGTGACTAACAGCCAGCTGTTGGGCTTTCAGCAGTGAAAACCACACTGACTCGCTTGAACACCATTTGAAGCAACGGGCTACAGCCCATTGGACAGATGTGATAATATGGCAGAGTAAAAGCCAGATTTGCCCCTCAAAGTTTTTCATAGGAATTGGATGTTAGCCTGATATTTTAATGGTTTGGACCTTGTGCTGCATTTGCTTTAGATCTGCGTTTCAAATTTGAGAAGTTATAGGAGAGGGAAGAAAGAAAAAACGGGGAAAAAACCTCTAAGAACTTTAAGACTAGACTCTTTAGAGCTGCACTTTACCAATTCAGCACTGAAAGATTTTATTCAGTGGCACGTTTGTCTTAGAAATGCTCCTAAACCAAACTCTTCTTCTACATGAGAAGGTACAGAATACATGACTTTTCTTCTTTGAACCTGGTGCTCTGTTACATTTTAGCTCATAAATACTGCAACGACTGGTTTCGTTGTTTTTACTTATTCCTCTTGATGTGTCCTTTCTTAAAAGTTTGAGGCATGTTGTTCCATGTAGATAATTGCTGTAGATTAAAAGCTTTCACATTTAATTAAAACAGAATTAAAAACTGATACTACTACTACATTCAACGCCCTGCTAAACATCCATTCACTCCACCAGTTTGCCCAAATTAACCATTCAATAACAGTTACCTCAGACACTCATCAATGTCTCTTTCTGACCATGTGTCTATGCCAGTAATTAAGTCTCTACAGATAAATATATACACATATATTCAGTGGGATTCTGGGCCTGTATTTAACAAAGTCTACTGAAGTCATCCTTCAAGTTCACAGACCTTGAAAACACAGATTTATGTTTTGGAGATTGCGTAAAACCGTTTTCTCAGAGGCATGATGAGAATTCAGTGGTCCCATCACTTCCCACTTTAAGCTTCCTCACTATATAACATTTCATATACACAATTAAGGTCTAATGTTTCTCTACAAAACACATTTGTAACTGTTTCAAGTATATTTGACAAGTGACACAACTTCCAACTCATTCATTTTCTGTTCACACCACAACATGCTTTGGATTCCAAGTTCAACCAAGCTTTACAAACTGAGCCCCCTGTTTTCAACATTGTGCTGCAAAGAGAGAAACTCTGCAATAAAACTGGGCTGTATCTTTTGATATGTGAGCACAAAGGTCAGGTTATGTGACAGTCATATTTGCCTTCTGCTCCCCATTTCAGAATAATCATCACTTTCCAAATTCCATCTCTTCCATCACACTTAATTACTGCAATAAAAGCCATCTGTTTGAAAAGCACAGATTGCCCATTCAGATTGAAATGGAGACACTAAAATTTTAGATCTAGACTCTATACTTCACCTCATTAATCAAGCCATAAACCACAATTACAAAGTCCCACAGATAATTCCCTCATTTCAACTATGTGACAACTTCCCCCTTTTTAAACTGAAGCTGTTTGGATCAGAAGGCTCAGCTTTATTTTTGGCTGTGTTTATGGTCACAGACACATGCTAACAGCACCATCTACGCTTCAGTACACCTGCTTTCCTTTAGATGTTTAAAGGAATTAAGTTTACAAGAAATATACCCTTGAAAAAAAAAAAAGTGCTCTTTAACGATTACACAGAAGCTTTTCCTAGCTACCAAACGATTAGAGCACCAGGTTAAAATCTGAAGATCTCAGAGCACTTCTAGTTGGCTCCAGTCCAGACCTTAGAATCAAAGCAAAGTGCTCAGGACTCAGAAGTTTGACACAACTTTATGGCAAACCTCCAGTGCTAATCCAAAACCAGAATTAACATCTGAAACTCCCAAATCTATATAAGCTCCAAGAAAATGAATTACTCGGGCTGCTAATACACAGAAGCAGTAACTGAATACGTTTCTGCTCATCCTTTTACTACCAGCATTAGTAAGTAAACAAGCCACTGCTTTGCATATTAAATTCACATCCTTGGCAAAAAGAACATGCAAACAACTTGTTAAATGCATGGGGTTTTTTAATCATGCCTTAGCTTGCAGTATTTCTGCTAAGGTGGCTAAATAAAAACTAAACATTCAAGACAGACGACTGTTTGGAAAGCGGAGAAAACTATTTGCCATCAGCTAATAAACAACTTTTAACCCAAACTAGTGAACGATCCATTTCCATTCCCATTAAGAGGAAAGGAAATGAAGACCCTGAGATCATATTTCATTCTCCTCTGACTTAACATTTACTTGTCGACAATAAAAAAGCCTCTTTATAATCTAATGCCTTAGAACTTTATTTTACAAGAAGGAAGAGAACCGTTGCCCTCCCTGGGTCAGGAAGAAGCAGGAACTATGCACTTCAGCATTTCCTTTCTGCCACTGGGAAGAGCGGGCTATCGCAGGCACACGACAAGCTCCTCAGCTCAAGTGTTTACTACAAATTGCAGCCAACATCCCCCCATGAAAGCTGCTCTATATAACCATCTTATGCTTTATAAATAGCATCCTGCTGGAAAAGGGAATGTTATTATTAGCATCACAGACCAAAAAAAAAAAAATTCTTTCTTTACTTCAGCACATTCTATTAATAAGTTTGAAACAAATTGGGAAGGGATTAATATATTGTATTGTAAGTGAGGTGGTTTTTTTCCTTGACCCTTTTTTCATGGATGTGAAAGAATCAAGTGAAACCTGGGGTGACTGGTGATCCCAGAACACCTCCGGTGTCTCACAGGTCCACGTTCTCCTGCTCAGCACAACACGGCGACTCAATATAAAAAAAAAAAAAAAGTAACATCAAGAAGTTTCCAGTCTATACTCACTGTTATAAAACAGCAACAGTATCTTAAAACAGCTCTTTTCAACTTCAGATTTGCATTTTATAAGAATTGTCCTCAACTTTTAATCCATTTAATATCAAAGCAAAGATAACCATAACCTAGCACCAGTGAATTTTAATTAGAAATTAACCTTTTTTATAAGTACAAGGGGGGGGGAAATAATATTCTTCTATGATACCATCTTCTCACTGTGGCTGTTCATCAATTCCTGTGAGTCAGAGCTGGATTGCTAGAAGAGTTCCTTTGCATATACCAGGCTTGTTAACAAGCATCCTATCTTCCTAAAAATCTCAGTTTCATTATTTTGAAATGGCATCAGCTCTCAAGGGCAGCCTCTCATTCATAATCCCACCTCTACTCTCCCTGCACTCCTACACTCCAATTAAATAAAGTTTCCAACAGGATTCTTTGTCTCATCTTCGAGATAAACCCGTATCCCGAGCAACAGCTACGATGGGGTGCTCTGCATAGCCATGGGAAGCACAGGGAAGGGAAGCTTGGCCAGGCTCAAACTGACTCCAAAAAAGTGGAGTAAGTTTCATATAACAGTTGATTATCCAATATTTTTCACTGCTTTTTGATATCTTTATGGTATAGTAATTCTTCATCACAAAGGTTAACAGAGGGGGGTCAAATCATCCTGGTGCGTGAGGAAAAGACCAGAGGCAGGTTACAAATCTTTTAAAATTTTACAAACCAAGGAAGAAATAGGACATGGCCATGCAGAACTTGCCCTTACTTGTATCTTAAACACTAGGTTTGAAACACAGGCAGAATCTGGAAGGGAAAATAGCTTCAAACCTACCATAAAATATCAAAAACAGATGCAATATTTCACATTTTACAATATTTTCCAAAAGAGAACAATGACCTTTTATGCCTTGACACTTCATTAGTAATAACCCAGTTCAAAAATCCTTGGCATGAGAAGAATTGGAGAAACATCCAGCCACCAGTATTCTGAGATATAGAGGCCTAAGAGCCCACTGAGAACCTCTCAAAGGCCTCTGCAAGACATCCCTAGGCTTTAAATCAACTCTCAAATAAATGATTCTAAAGAATTAAAACCACCAGTTTCAGTTAAACATATTGATATAACAATTAGAAAAAACACAATTGTCTCATAGGCATATTCCTGTATATTATGAAATTGTAAGTAATACTTATGATAAGTGGCAAAATAAAACCAAAGATTAAAAAAAATAAATCCCCAAAAGCTTACTCCAGGCTGCCATCACTACTCCCAGAAGTTGCAGCAGTATTTGTCAGCAAATACAGTAAAAGAAACAACAGAAAAAGCACAGGTATTATTTTGTACCCCACGAAGCACTGCTTGTTAAAAGAGGAAAAAAGATTACTTAAAAAATAATTCTTCAAGCCGACCACATAACGAGTTCTGTCATTATGATGAACTGAAGATCAAAGTGGGAATTTACGAGAAGTAGGTGTAAGTGCAATAATTTTGCTTTAAAGATGCCAGAGAACAAAATTCATTATTGAAAAATTACTGTGGCTTAAAAGCTGTCATCCAGAAACCATCCAGCCATCGTGCCCAGAACACAGATGCTTGACTTGAAGACCTTCAAACTAACCTCCAAACCAAGACCAACTACACTTCTTAACTTAAATTGGGAATTCCAAGTGAAACAGATGCTGCAGTAAAACAGGCTTTATAGATCACTTTACCATTAACTCAAGGAATTCCCAAATCATGAGATATTTCAGGACATACACTTCCATTAGAAAACTGAAGGAAATTAAGTCTGGCTTGGATTATGCTTCCACTTCTCCCCTCGCCTCCTCCTCAGCTACTCCAGCAGAAGAGTTGCCAAAGTTATAACTGTACTGCTTTTCCAGGACAAAAAAATTAACACAAACTGCTAACGAACAATCTTTGTTAGGATTGAAAGGAGAAAAAACAGACTATACAGGACTGATACAAAGCTCTTGTTCCATTCATCATTTAGTTGGTTTCAGGCTTCCAACAAATCAAAATAAACTGGACTTCAAATGAATAGGATCAAAAGAAATTGCAGATTGCTCCAACCCCAGAGGGTTACCTACCTCAGAAGGTCATCGACCTCCTGCTCAAAACTAGAGCAGGTATGAGGTCTAGAGACTGTGTAACCTTTCTGGGCAACCTGTTCCACAGCTTAACTGTCTTCATGGCAATAAAGTCTTTCCCCTTACCCATTCTGAACCTCTCGTTTCACGTTACACCAGTTGTCTCCTACCATCCCACCTCGCTCAGTCCTTCTGATGACCTCCTCATGGGTACCAGGAGGCTGCTCTTCGGTTACCTCCCCAAAGGTCTCTTCTCCAGAGAGGTGACTCATTAGTCTGCAGCCAAACTTCATTTAGGTTATTAGAATTGCAACTTTTTTTCACTTAGAAACTAGGTAATTACTTTTCATGTAGTCTTCAGCATTGAAGTAACCCGTCTTGCAGATGTTGAAGACAACTGCAGCCTAGATTGACGTGAGTCTGCCCACAAAACTATAGTTCTCAAACAGTATTGGATTAAACTCCTCTTTGAGGACAAAACCTAGAATTTATATGGAAAAATTATTACACTGCATGTATTTTTGGACTTTAGATTGTCTGGCTCCAAGACTAACACCATTTTAAAATGAACAGTGTTTCTCGTCTGAACTGAAAAAGAAAATCAATTAAAAAGCTTGGAGGTTATGAACTCCTTTAAAATTGCATTTATCGTGCTTCTGTTTGATAAAGTAAGCGTTGAAGTTAAAACACAACCTATTAATTCAGAAGTGGTTTGAAAAGTCAAGGTTGTGCTTCACACAAACTTCACCTATTTACTGAAGCAAACACATGAGAGATTAGAACAGAGCCCTGGCTGAGATCACCCCCTGTGTACAGCGATTGCTAAAACAGAGAAGAAATATATGTACCCAGATATCCATGGTAAGAATTCTATACCACAAGACTCTCTGTACTGCCTCAACCATTGACTCTGTCAGCTCCGTGAGCCTCTTCTCCTGGGTCTGGTCTCGTGAGAGTATGAAAAGGGCTGCCAGACCTGCTGGGTCTCTTTGGGAGTTTCCAGCTGGCAGTTTTGTATTTCATGCACTTAAATATCCCATTTTAAACTGCGTAAAGTCAGCTGGCAAACAAAGTATAAAGGCACAGGAGATACATTAATCACTGTCCCAAAAATTTTGAAGGGATGAATCCAAACCTGATGAACTAAAATACCCCCAACCCCCTTTCTCTTTCTGTTAAGCAAACTGGGGTTTTTAACATAGTTTCTTTTTCATCCAAACATCTGTAATGGCTCATTCTCTATGAAAATGGACAAATTAAACTTACAATCCTCAAATACATTTCTGACTGTTCCTTCTCTAAGTTCTTTCAGGGTACATAAACACTCTCTGCTGTTTGAGTCCTACTGATGTGGGATTATGAGGAAACCCATGTCAGGGCTCTTTGCATGAAGTCATAGCCCAGAGGAAAAAGAAGAGTGATGTCACTGACTGCCAACATTCCCAATATAAAAACTGGAGGGAAATAAAGAGATAAAATCTGAATCTTTAGCCTGGAACACCCCACACAGTAAACAGATCATGGTTATGAAATCCAAGTGATTGGCCTGCATCTGGAAGTGTGAAAGATCAGCTGCAATTCGTCTAGTGCAAATGTGTCACTCCAACTGCAGCTCACTTCTAAACCTTGTCACATCCTCCATCTCCCCCACATTTACACCTGCACACACGAGCCATATACTACCAATAATCTATGTATTAAAAAGTTCCAGTTACCTTCTTCCCATCCAAGAATGAAAGTATTTTTACAACACACATTTCTCCAGAGTTTTGCATACTGAAGTGCCTTTAAAGAACATCTACTATTTTAACAAACATATTTAAAACAGGTATTTATGGCATTGGGAGTTTATGTTACATGAACACGAAGCCGAGACCCAAAAATAATTAACTGGAGGAAGCTCTAAATAGTTTGGTTTTGCATCAGTCAACATCTCATTTTAAAGCTGGGGTTTTTTTGAGAGCTCATCGCAGCCCAGAGCTGTGTCTCCACTCTAAGTTTTAATTAAAAAAGAGCACGCAGACTACCCTATTTCATAAATGAAGTAGCTACGAAGAATTCTAAATCTCCAAATATTGGATTAGGAGGGTTGGCAGGCACACGAGGGAAGCAGAGCTCAGAAAGCAGCCAGATTGGCATGTTCTTCCAAAACAGGCTCTTTCTTACCATTTTTAACAGAGCGCGAGGCTAAATGAGCTCGAGACGACACTTTTTGTGTTCTTAACTTCGAAGTCAGTTACTTTTTAAAACGCACGGAAATCTCCATTCCAGAAATTCTCAGCATAGTTGCTCCACCTCTGCGTATTAAGCTACTGGTTTCTACTTTGAAATCCAAAGTTGCACAAATAATTTTAATGTCCAAGATAACTGTGGAGCAACAGCCTCGGCTCTTCTGGCTCCCTCGTGCTCACCAGCTATTGCTTACTGCCCTCCACCTCCTGACACCCCGTGTCCGTGTCACACAGGGCTTTCAAAGCAAGACCCTTCAGTGGCAAATCCCATGCAAAAAAAGACCAGCCAAGCTGTTCTGTTGGCTTCCAGCTTAGCACAAGACTACATCTTATGAACAATAACTAACTTTTCCTGCTTCTGACAACAAATGCGATTCCAAAATACTCAATCTTCACTGTTTATATACCTGCAAAACAGTAAAAAAAATATTACTAACTTGACAGAAATGTTTTGCTGTGTACATCAGGGTGTTTTCAGTGCTAGGACCTGCCTGTCCTTCCCCCAGATGCAGCAGAGTTAGTTTCCTGCCCTAGATTCTCACCTTGCTTTGAGCACAGCTCAGATTTGCTTCAGCCCCATCTGAACATTATATGAACCAGAACACGTTCTGCTTCCTTACAGATTTATAACCTTTTGGGTCCAAAAAACCCACACCTCCTGTGAAGAATCACCGTCCAGACCCAGCTGTCTCAGCTGAACACAGCACATACATTGCTTTTACCAATATGCAGGCAGAGTAACAGTCTCATTAACATATCAAACAGGAATGTAATTATACCAAAAGCAAGTATGTACTACATTAAAGCCTTAAGGCGACTGTTCTTCACCACACCTTGTCACTGGGGACAGCTTGTTATTGATACTCTCTCTTTTCTGCTCATCCCACCCCAGTGGAAGAGAATACTCTCTTAGATGCCACAAACTGCTGTAAAGATGGGGGCAAAGTTGGTCTCTGGACCTTTAAACCTCCTCCATTCCTGGGCAGAAATGACATTGCAGCTTTGTAGTAATTAGCTTTCTACCTTATAGAAAGGGGCTACAGAAAGTCATTCCCATAGATGTGAGTGACAATTTAGATATATCAACAGCTGCTGTGAACACCAGTATTTTGGTGGACTTTGCCCTGAGAATGTACTAGGTTACAGTGAATGCTGACAGATGATTTTATCTCACCTTTCTGAAAGACTGGTCATTAAATATACAGCTTAAGTTGATAAATTAGTGTTTTAGCTGTAACAGCTTCACTTACGAACTCACAGCTCTAACTGGAGTATTTGACCACTTAGCTTGCCCAGTTCATACTTCCATATCATGACACGTCAAGACACAAAAGAAAGGAACAACTATTTGTGCAGAGATATCCCCCTGTATCAACAGATTTAAATGTGGACAACAAAAGCACAGGAAGCTCCAACCAAACATGTTTGGTTATTATATTTGAGATGATCCTTAAATAAAACTAGCATGACAAACACGAGCCTATCTTGAGTAGTTTGTGTCAATATTGCATTAGTTTCATATTCTCAGTCTCATATTAAATGAAATCCAGAAGAGGAATGAAATGGAATACAAATAAAAGTTTTAAAGTCAGCCAGTTTCTATTCTTAATCCCATTTTCCATTCTTGTTCAGCTCCCAGAACATAAACAAATTTACAGGAATATGTAAATGTAATTTAACCAATATATTGGGTACAATTTAATCCTGGCACAGGCAAATGCAATTTTGGTTGGGCCAAAGCGGCTTAAAAGGACTCCATTACCTTGAAGTCTGACCACTTTTCAAAGTAGCCCAGACTTTGTCTTTCATGTCACACTCCTGTCTGGGAGCCGTGCAGCAATTCTGTTTTTACAGTCACTTTCCCACTCCCTCATAGCTATGAAAAAAATTGGGGGGATAAAAAGAGACACCCATAGCCCAAGGGAAACTGAGACAAGCAGTACATAGTGCTATTGAATGAACGTGCATGAGAAAGACAGGGGAGAAAGTAAACTCTTGCTGCAGTCCCTTTTGCCAACATCCATCTCAGGTATTACTTGTAGCAACAGCAGTATCAAATTCAGACAAGTGTGTGCAGGTTGGGTTTAGGCAGGAATCTGAAAAAAAAACATTTGCATGACATTAAGATTTTGAGGCTTCTTCATTCTGAGTCTGTACAATAATACGCTTGACCAAAATTTAGGTGTTTTCTTTGTTTGGTCTTTTGTTGTTGTTGAATAGACCTTGCTAAGAAAAGTAAAGGCCAGTTATTGTAAAAGAACAAGGCACTCAAAGAGCTGGTGTGAATACGTGCATGAGCACACAGTTCTGATTTTTTTTCCCCTCCAATCTGGTTGAGTAAGCAGAGAGCATATAATAAACAGTCCATAATATCAGTTAAAGTCATCTTTCAGCAGTAAGCACAGCTCTTGTAAGACAGCACATTAAAGGGGCAGTCATTACAAACATATTTAGAGCAGGATCTATTACTCCTATACAGGCTCATCCCAAAATAGGTTTAGATGCTCTATTTGAAGCCACTGTTGCTTCCCACCAATGCCACAGGAGCCTACAGTAATGAGATAAGCCACTAGAAGTCTTCTAGACACTTAAACTTGGTGTATGAAATCAAACCTCACCTGCTTTTCCTTGGACAAGAATGCAGTTTAAATCCTTTTAAACTGAGATCAATGGGTGTAACCTGATTTTAACAAAATTCAAGGGGGGAAAATTCACGCTATTCAAGCTTTTATTCAAGCCTTTAACTTCAGGACAGCTAAAAGTGATAAATCTTTGCTCTCCTTGTACTGTGAGATAAAGTTACAGGCAAGCATAATGAACCTCAAAAAGGTATTTATTTACTCAGAGACACTGGTGCTCAACGACTTGAAGGAACTCTTCTGCTGGAGAAATCCTAATAGAATGGACTGAGGATTGTCCCAAATAGCTGGTGCTACTTGAAAAGAAATACAGAAGTTGATGATGTTGCCATTAGTTTCTTTTGCAAACTTTAGATCACGTTGTGTTTAGGAAAATATAACGGCTTTAAAATATGTCAGTGATAAGTAACCCATCCTCTTCATTAGGATACTGGTAGGAAAACAAACCAACTTTATTTGCCCTCCCTTTCAGCCAAGTAACATTTTCAAAAAACACAGTTTCACAAAGAGAGAATCAAGAAACTGAGGCTTAATCAAGTCTTTGTGGTAAGACTTTTACCTCCGTTAGTTCTGTATTTGGTCTTGTTGAGTGTGAAGGAAGGAAGCCACAGTCAGCCCATAAATCTAAGTCTTTTAATTTCTCATGTTAATGATGTTCCTTCTTGTTTCCTTATTTCAGACAGGGCCCATTCCCTCTTCTACACGCCAAAGGATGGCTTTGATCTGGGTATTCATTTATCAGGAGGATCCACCATGAACTTTTGTGTGCTGGGATGCGAGCAGGGGACAGTTACCCCCCTAGAAATGCTCCCTATGTGTAAGGGTGACCTGGCTCTTCCCAAAATGTCTGGCTGAGGTTGAGCCACCCAAGCTCTTGGCCTGTGCTAGCCATCAAGACAACCACTTATTAATACCCACAACTATGCCACACCAGGATCTTTTCAAGCATTCAGATAAGCTATCCAGTACCCAGTGAAGCTCTCAATCTAAGGACAGACAGAATTTCTGGGAAGGCAAACCACTGTGATAATAACTTGAGAGGATATGAGAAGGTTGCTAGGTGAGAAAGGAGAGACAATTTGATAGTTTTAACCTGATGTTCCTGCAAGACAAAAAAAACCAAACAACAGAGTAGGAGTCCACAGGTTGGAACCATCATTCCTTTGAGTCCCTGTGTCAGGCAATCACACTGCAAGCCCATGTCAGTACGAAAGCAGAACCAGAATCCAGCTGAATAAAAATCTATTAGTGGAAAACATCAAAATATTTGTCTACCTAGTGACAGCACATCTAAGGGATTATGTTCCAGCCCACAAGCAATTATTTCCTCTGAACGTATTCTGATGAGAAACTAACAATGCTTAAAAGCAATGTTTCTGCAGCTGTCTCCAAGAACATTTACGTGCAGTTTTTCTTACCAGGTTAGAGATCAAGTGTGTCCAATCTATTGTCATTTCAGTTTTGAGCAAGATGTGGGAGAACTATAAATGCAAGTTACCCAGACAACTAACCTTCCTGCCTGCCTGCCCCTCTCCAGGATAACTGCTTTCTAAATTATCTCTATGAATCATGTTCTTGATCACTCTTCCAAAGCAATCCTTACTTTGTTATGTTAATAAAGCTTCTTCACTTCTCCTTTCCAACCCAGAGCCCGTTGGTCATCAAGAAAAATTCAGAGACCAAGAAATTATACTCATTAATAGCCAAACGATGCCAAATGCTTCTAAACCATGGCTTGTGGACCAGCACAGCTTGCAGGGACCCGACTGATCACACCATGCTGGCTCTCCTTCCCATCTCCAGATTTCATACCATTTTTGTGTACTGACAAAAAAATAGCAAGACATATGATTGCCATATTTTCCTGGGAACGAGAAAGATGGCAGATTTATTTTTGAATAGTTAAAAAAGTGCTGGTGAAAAATTAATCTGTGTTTATACAATAGAAGTTTGAGCCCATAGAATTGAGATGAAACTGTTACAAAGCTGCACGTAAAGCCTTCAGGAATCAGATGTCTGAAAAAATCTCCACACACTGTTCTAGTCAACTCCATGTTTTATTTCACCTTCTTTCTTCTTGTTTGCTTAACTGTCTTTGATGCTGCAGAAGACAGCACCGACTAAAAGCCCCTTTCTACCTACAGTCCCTTTCTATCATTCTTTGCTCATGGGTCCATCCTCACTCAAATGGCTGGATGAGGCTTTGAGCAACCTGGTCTAGAGGGTCTAGAGGACTTGGAAGTGGATGGTCTTAAGGTCTCTTCTAACCCAAACCATTCTATGATTCTATGATTCTTCCACCTCTCTCAGTATCCCAAGGGGTTCATTTAGATTCTCCTTCTTTCCAAAGGAGGGGTAACACTGTTCAACACCTTGTCCTTCCCTATGCCTCCTTTATAAACTATCTGTGTCTCTGCTTCTTAGAGCACTGCAGCACACCTTGGTGATTCCTCCTCTTGTTGAGCACAAGAAAGAACCCTGTATCAAAGTTAAATTCTAACTTTTCCTCCTCAACCCTAACGCACGGCTGTCCTTTCTGAAACCCAGCCCTGTAACTTCAGGGTCATCTTTCCATTTTATCCACAGAAGTGGTAAGCTCTCTGGACAGCTGGTCTTATTCAAGGCCTACACTTGATCACCCTTTGTAGCTTGCTATTCCAAACTGCTCAACATTCATATTCCCACCGTCTATTTACTAAATTTCAGGAGCAGGAGTAGGGTCTTCCTTGTGGCAATAAACATCAAATTCTGTCTCTCTTGCATATACAAATTCAAACAACTGCCCAAATTCCCATGCTTCATCACATTAACTTGTTTGTTCTCATTTTCAAGGCCCTTCAGTGCTTCTCCTCTCCCTCTTCCATTGCTCTTGTATGTTCCCACATCATCTCTCTCCTCTTCCATTGCAGTCTCCAAGCCATTCCCTTTCATCAAGCTCCTCAAAGTTTTGTCATTTCAAACCTTAGACATGTAGCACATTTTGGCAGAATGAATCATTCTTCCAGACTTTCTCTTTCCAATTCAGAGACCAAGCCGGCGTTAGGAAAGTGGTAGAGGCTAGCAGTTAACTAAGGGCTTGAAAACGGTAAAAAAGCTATCATTTATGAAGCTTTTAAATCAAGTTAAATTAGAAAATGAGTCATAATACCAACAGGATGTTTAGTGCTCTCTCTCTCCCTACATCTCTCTTTTCATAGTCCATGAGTCTGCACAGATTCCTCACAGCTGCATCCCACGCAGCCACACGCACACCGCGCGGGAAAGGGGGACAGGCAGAGCCAGAATTTTGGGTAGAGACCACCAGCAGAACCAGGCAGCTGACCTGCAGTGTTCAAAACTATTTCCATTTGATACATTCAAGAACATTATAAAGAGAGAGAAATATTTCTGATGAACTTTCATAAAATCCTTTCTTTCTTAAGTGAGACTAGACAGCGTATTGTGATTGTGCAAACTCTAAGGCTCATTAAGCACAAAAATTCTTAATTATGACACTAGTTGCATAAAATTAACTCCTTCTGCATTTCACTACCACATCATCTGTTCTATCTGCCCTCCCCTTGTCACTCATATCCCTCTCTTCAGACACATTAATCTTCTCAGGTCAACTTCTTTCAGTCTCTGTGAAACAGTGACCTTTGTATATATAGAGAGTTTGTGAGTCCTGAATCCCTCTATTTGCCTGACCTTGTCTAGTCCTGCTTGATGAATATTCTGCTGAAGAGACTACAGTCCATGAAATAGTGCATAAAACTTACAGCCCTGTATGTATACATTTTAATGTTATTAGTAACATTGAAGAATTTCCAAGCTGCAAGTTAAATACTTGCAGAATAATTCAAAAAGAATATTGGTATTTCTTGTCTGTCAAGAAATCTCTTTGCAGAGCTATAATGTTAGCCACACGATTTAAATATTTTTTAAGAGCAAAACCACAAGCATCACAAGGTTTACATGCAACAGCCTGAAGTAAGGCTGGTGAGCTCAGGAGCTCAAACACTGTTACATTGCAGGATAAAGTCCTTCTTCAGTGTAAGGATTTATACTCTAGGTTGTGTGTGCAGAACTGAGCCAGACCAGACACTCACCTGCCTGTGTCCCTTTTCTTCAGCCACCTGAAGAGCACAAAGCATAAACGTGCTGCAACACCCCAAGTTAGCAAAACTATTAAGCAAACATCTCAAAACATACATTGGTGCCTGCAAGGTTCTGTCTGACTCACAAGTGATGGAGGAGAGAACGCTCCTCCCTCGCCCCAGCTCTCCCCCCGTGAGTCACTACTATCAACTCCCATAATAACAAACAGATAAGAAGTAAACCCTTCCAGTGAATTAACTACCCACAGACTGGCACTCAATTAAAGCAATGGGTAACTTGATGAGATAATTTGCTTTTTAATATGCCGAAGGTAGATTTGCATGAGGGGAAAAAAAGGGAAACTACAGTATGTTCCAGGCAAACAAGATCAGGGGAGTGAGAAGAGGTGAATGCGAGGAAGGAAACTAGAAATCCCTTTTCCCCGAGCCATGGCTTAGTTTTAACGAAGTGCTTAGTTTTAACTAACCCTGTTTAGTCTGCGACACTCACAACTCCCTACTCTGCAGAGAGAAGATATCTGGCACGGATGAGGCTCTTCAGTCTTGCCCTTTAAAATGCTTAAGTGAAAGAACATACTGCAAACACGAACCTTGATCTTAAAGGGCTACTCTTCTGATATTAAGAACGTGACAGTGAAAGTAAAGGAGAGAAACAATAAATCTCCTCTGCTCTTTCAGTGAGAGCCGTTTCAAAGCAAACACCTTTACTGTCTAACAAAGATCGTTTCCTAGAAAACCATTTTGAGGGGTATTTTCACTCATTAATATTTTACTTTACTCACGGACAACAACAGGAAAAATAAGTGCTTAGGAAGAAAAATCCCGTCACAATCCTATCACCTCGATCAATACACTGTGCATATTGAGAGATTTCTCTTAAACTTGAGCTTCAGAACCAGTTTCGATCACCCGCTGGGATTTTAAACCCCGACAACGATTCCACCTCCTTTCCGAAAGCTTCAGCAGCAGAACACCGTTCGGCACCCCTCTGCCTGCGCCCCCTTCTCCTCTACCCGGCAGTTCCCCCAGCCCCAGGGACCCGCAGAAGCAGGATGTGCTCCTTTCCCAGCCCGGGCAGTTGCCACACGGGCCGTGGCCTTTGCCTCCTGCGTGACCGTGGCCCTGAGGCGGGTCCAGCCCCCGGTTGCGCCCGGCGGGGGGAGCCTTGGGGCAGAGACACCCCGAGGCGGGGGGCGGGTACGGCTTACCCATGTTGTAGCCGTAGGGCGACTCGGTGGCCCCGTCCTGCAGGCTGGCCAGGATCTCCCCCTTGCCCACGTCGCTGTCTCCCACCAGCAGGAATTTCAGCAGGAAATCGTAGGCTTTCACCGGGCTCCCCACGTGGCTCATCCTCCCCGGCGCTCCCCCCGGCCTCCCCGACCGATCAGCTCCCGCGGCCCATCCCGTGGCCCGGGGGGGCCGGAGCAGCGGGGCGGGCAGGCAGCGGCATGCCCGGGGCTGGCGGGGGGGAGGCGGCCGGCGACGGCGGCGCGGTCCCGTCACGGCAGAAGGGGCAGCGTCCGCCGCGCCATCCCCCGCCGCGGCCGGAGCGGGGAGGCTCTCGGGGCGCGACTTCTACGGGAAACGACGGCGGCGGGACGCGACAGAACGACAGGAGACCGCTCGGCGCTGCCCGGGGAGGCGAAGGACTCCGTCCCGCTCCTCCACCTGCCGCCGCGGCGTTCTGACAGGACGCCCCGCCCCGCCCCCGAGCCTCACCATTGGACGGTTCGTTCCCGCCCCCGCCCTCCTCAGCATTCATTGGCGCGCCGAAATGACGGCCCCGCCTCGGCGAGGCAGCTACGGTGTGCCCCGCCGTCTTCGCCCATTGGTGAACCAAGGAACACTAGCCCCGCCCTCCTCGCTTCCCATTGGAGGAAGGCAAAGCTCGACCGCCCCCTTCCTCGTGTTCCCAGCGGGACGCAGCGGCTCAGTTGCTAGGGGACTCTAAGGCCACCATTGGCTCTTTCCGCCATCAATCGCGGTTAGTCGCTCCGCCCCGCCGGAGGGGAGGTTTGCCTGGCGCGGAGTAGCGAGGCCTCCGGTTCGAGCCCCAGCCCCGCCGACAGGGATGGAGCCCCGCGGCGGGCTCCTTCGGCCGGCGCAGGCTGGCAGGGCGGCGGAGAAAGGGCGGGAGGAGGCCTGGGCGAAGTAACAACAGCTTCTGGACAAAGCAGATTTCTGGACTTTGCACCTCGGTGTCATCCAAGCAAGAAACTCACCACACACCGCCCGGCAACAGCGGAGTCCTGGCTGTAGCTACAGCCCTCACACCTTAGTCTGGGTTTTAGGATATTCACAGCTGGAAGAGAAAAATTCTTTTTTTTTTTTTTTCATCATAACCACAGCACGCCACTGGGGCTGGCATTGTCCTCTCACTACCCACATTCCCCTGTAACTGTGTATTTGTATGGAAGAGGGACGAGATGTCACATTTCCTCCTGGCCCCGCCATCCAGCCCCATCACACAGGCACCTACAACCACACGCCCACCCTCGCCTCTAACCCGGGGTGTCAGTGAGGAAAACTGCAAGCGACTGGACAAAGAACTTAGGAAAACTCAGCACAAAGAACTGGAAAAACTTCTGTTCCTAAATGCTTATATTTACTGCCTAAACTCTACACCAGGCCCTTCATGACTTTCTTGTCCTTTGCTTGTCGCATGTTTGACAGCAAATTTTAAAAAAAAAAATAAACCTAAAAGAAAATCTTGCTAACCCCGAGTAATTCCCAAATACAAAGAGAAAATTTAGTAGTGTCAAACTGCTATAAAACCCTGCTTGTACAAAGACAGACAGAAACAAAGATCAAAAAAAGCCCTGAAGCCCTGTATGCCCAAAGTATCACTCCACATAAAAACTCCAACTTCATGCAAGGTCTTTATGACCTTGTTTTACTGGACCCCACCCACACTTTGCATCTAAATCAAAGGAAATAAATACAGCAGATACTCCACATTAGCTGCAGCCAAACGTAGGTGCTAATTGATAGAAATATATCTATACCTTGTATTTCTACTCAAAAGAACAGCAACAAAGTCCTTGCTAATAAAAACTTGTATGGGTATGATGCAGTATCAATGTACTCGTCTCTTGTCTCTACAGCACAACCTGTCCTGTAGCACTCACCCCTGGGTGTCAAAGCTCCACGTTCCCAGAGTCACACAGGCCACTTTCCCTCTGGCACACTCACACGTTCAATAATTGCACCTCTTTATAACCCACTCATCACTTTATGGAACCAAAGTCCTGTTGGAGGCGGGATAATAAATTTGCAGCCACAGACTACGGCTCCCACAGATGGAGAGAGAGACGTGCTCTTCTTGCAGATGCATCATCTGCCACAACTTCCATTTCAGCTTTTATTTTGAGATAGGCTAAATGCAGTCGTCATAGTCATTTGTGCTTTTCCTGTGGAAGCAACTTCTGCCCAGCCCTGGGCACCAGGAAACCAATGCTCTAGTCCCAATCCTAACACAGCCTTCCTTTACAAACTTGGCCAATTACTCACATTCTTTCTGCCTCAGGTCTCCAGAACTATCAAAGTTATTTGCAGCATCTAGTACAGAGCAGTGGCATGGGATTTTAACCACAAATTTCAGTGGATTGCTTTGAGATGCTCTAACAAAAATGCCAAAGCACAAACTAATCACCATGTCTTCCTTTACTGAAACTTTGTGTGTTTGATTTTTCCCAAAGCTCACTAAGAAAGCACGGAGAAAAAATCCAAGCATTTTCATAACAAAGAACTTGTCAATTAAAGGTCATTTGCCCTTATTTTTAAATTTAAAAATATGAAGAGTTTTCCAGTTGTTGAAAAAGAACTAATGTTTTTCAAATGTCTGTTTTGATGCCATAAATAGCAGAGTTCTGGAATGTTTCCACTTTCCTGAATATTTCCACTTTATCTGACATTTACGTGTAATCATGTTTAGAACACAAATCTGTGCCAAGCCCAGATTTATTTTGAAGGCAGCTCGTGGTTATATTTTATACAGGAATTAGTGAGCTAGAATACGCCCACAAATCTTTAACCCGTCACCTGTCTTAATAATACAAACAAAAATGCATTTCCTAACCCACTTTGAAGCATTAAGATAACCTGGCAAGGGGCAGCTGAAAGGAGAAATAATGACATGTCTGTTACTCTTTTACTGTGCTGCACAGAACTAGGCTCTACAGAAAGTCATAACTGTAAATAATAATAATTTTCTCTTGATCAGGATAAAAAAAGACTCTCAAACAGCTATATTTATGGAAAACCCACCACTTTTTTTACCCTCACAAAGAGCACGATTTCTTATTCATTATTACTATAGTGGTCCCAAATCCTGAATGTTTTCCCTGAACTTCTTGTTGATGAGCAGAAAATAGTGAACAATAAAACCCACTGAAAATCTGGCATAGTTGATATAAAGAGAGGAAGAAAAACCCGAATCAATAAACTCTGGAAAAAGGTTCTCTGATTTCTGATTCTGCTACAAGCAGGAACAAGTCCTCTGGCTTTGGTCACACTTTCATTCAGATTCCATCCTAAATCATGTCCTGAAATCACTTCAGAAACTGCTCAAAACTGATCCATGAAGGCACTGACTCTGGAAATGAATAGAAACATCAATGATTCCCATCCCAGTGTCACTGCACATCAGAATAATGGCCAAATTCTTTTCCTAAGGTCTGTCTCAGTCAGTTATTTTCATACTGAAACTTCTCCTTCCATTTCCATTTATCTGCTCATACAGCTGACCTGAGGAATTTTTAAAAAAAAACTATTTGTCTTTCTCGGAGCAAACTTTAAGGAAATAGAGAGAAAAACAAGTACTAATACCAAATCCCAGCGAGTGTCTTATAAATCATCTCTTTCCGCAATGGAAAGTCCCACATCCTTCCTGACGCACCCTCTCGTCCCGGGATGTGGGAGAGGTAAAAAGACAAAGAGCCCAGAGCACATTTCTCTCATGTTCACACAAACAGGGGGGCTTGGAGCCTGAAAAGCCCTAATGCATATTTTCCAGTTACATATATAAACCAAGCAATAAAAGGCTGCACATACCAATTACCTTTTCTCTTCTTGTACATACTGTCAAGCAGTAAACAGAAATTAGCAGCTGCAGTGCTTTTTTATTCAGGATGTGTCTATTAAGTGGTGACTCACCTAATAATTTGCAGCCCAGCATGCCAGTTGTCTTCTCCTCCACGGAAAGGAACACTATTTTAAAAAGAAAGTTAACTGCTGTGGATCTTGCAGGCAGGCCAGCGTGCAGCAGAACAAGATAAATATTGCTGGTGAACCCCAACAGGGCAGAGAAAAGGGGAGGTTTGAGTAGCATACTGCATTTAAAATACTCAAATAGGAATAAATGATACACGGGGGAAGAGAGAGGAGGCAGGGAAGAAAGGATTATTGCAAAGTCAACCCACACTGCCCCATGGCCTTTTGCGCTATAGGCTGCCTTCACACAGCAGGCCAGACCTGCACTGCATGAACAACCTCAGCATATGGGCAAGCTGGTTTTTGCAGTCCTCTGTACATCCCACTGGGGCCTGACACAATAGTTTATTCCAAATAGGGAACAGCACAGAGGCCAAAGATAGGACACAGCAGGCTTGGGAGGGCTTAGGAGCTGAAACTTGCACTGAAAAGGGTATATTTGTGAAGAAGCAACTCCCAAATTCTGGCTCTCACTGAGCTCCAATATCTGCAGGAGCTGGGAGCCCAGGCCTCCTGCAAACAGATGCTCTGTAGTGTCTTTAGGAATGCAGTGTCTTGTGGGTCTTGCCGAGTTTCATCCAGAACACTTAACCTCTCATTTGCAAAGCAAGCTGACAGTTCCTCCTTCAGATTATGTCCACCATGTAATTAATGAGCTTGACATTATACAATTTTGGCCAAACTTCTGTTACATCCTATCTGATCGGATGCAATCGGAAAGTACAATCCAATTAAATTCTAGAGAATGAAGGGCAACAGCTCTCTACTCCTACAACATTCACTGTGCTGTTCTTCAGCGCAGCCTGGCAAACTTCTCCACTGACAGCATGGAATATTCTACTACGACTTAGTATCTTAAGACTGAACCACACATTTCATTCTATTTTAACTCCATTGAATCTATTTAACAAATCCTGATTGGTTTCTAATTGCCTCGTCAAAAGAAGACACGAATAAAATATAAAAATCAGACACAACACAAATTTTCCAAGAGTTGCAGAAGCGTCATTTAATAAAAATGCAGGTTTTGAATTCTTCCTGTTCTCATAGTTCTTTAAAAACTACAAAATGAGAAAGCAAGTCTCTTGGCTCTCAGAATGGACGTTACTCCTTTGCTCTTCAAGTAAGAAGGAAGGTTCAAAGAAAACCCAGAGCATTATTTTCCATAGCACCTGCTGCTGATTCCTAGACTCCAAATGGAGATTTAAAGTCTCCCTCAGCATAATCTCAACAATTTTTCATCAACTATTACAGACATCTGAATCGAACCTTTGCAACAAGGGTTTAAGGCTAATTTTACAAAAAGGAGAGACAATATCTGACAGAAAATAGATTTCACCATACAAAGGAGTATTCTCATTTGTGTTTCCATACTCTTGTAGTACTAATTTATCCCTGGTTTCTGGGTAAGCCACAGGTTCTTGGGTTTTAGGCTATCAGTGTGACATCCATGAATTATAACACCCTCTACAGCCAAGATTGTTAACTGAAATCCCTGTTGTGCTACACAAAAGGCAAGATCATAGAATCACAGAATGGTTAGAGTTGGAAGATCATTGAGTTTTAACCCTCTGGCCCTGGGCAGGGACATCTCCCACCAGACCAAGTTGCTCAAAGCCCCATCCAGCCTGGCCTTGAGCCCCTCCAGGGGCAGCCACAGCTTCTCGGGGAAGCCTGGGCCAGGGTCTCACCACCCTCACAGCAAAGAAGTTCTTTCTACACAAATCATCCAACAACCTTCTGCAAGCAAGACTAAGCATGCCCATGACTTACATGGAGTGGCTAAAAGCCCAAGTTGAAGATATTGTGTGTCAGTTCTGTGTTTCTCAGACTGATAATGAACGTGTGCTTCTAAAAAGCGCTGATTCTGGTACAAATCTGCCACATGAATAGTCTTGGTACACGTGCTAAATCAGACAAATTAGAGATGTCAAATTTCTGGTGCACTAACCATGTGGCTTGTTGACTCCTGACTATGTTCACCCATCAAGTGCTTTCCAAAAGAGCAATAGTCAGGAATAGTGATTGTAACCAGTGAGTCCACAGACATTTAAGAACTAGTAGAAAATTAAAGTATTCAATCTTGCACTAATATAGAGACATGCAAAAGATCAGTAAGAACTTTTCCAGCTTCTATGCATAGAAATGTATATTTTAAATAAGAAGTCACTTGCTAAATATGTAGCAAATTCTAATGGGAAAGGACATATTAATTTACTTCAGACCTATGCTGGCCAGATTCCAATAACAGCCAGCTGTTCTTGTTATTGTTGAAGAACACAATGAATTTGAGCATGTACCTTTACAAGCCCAGAAAGCACATTAAATCCAAATATTTAAAAATGCCTATCCATTGGCTTTGTTACATATATTGCCCTACTGTAACACCTTTTCCTTAACACGCGCATCGTCTGTACCTACAGCAGGAGTCACCAAAAGCCCCAGGGGAATGAATTCAAACAAAAGCGTATTTACAGGCTCTCTAAAGGTTAAAACACATTCCAGGAGTACTGGGATTTTGGCTGGCATTATTTCAGCATCCTGCCAAAGCCCACCGAGCCGAGGGCCTCTCCCGGGCTGCCCGCGTCCAGCAACTGCTTCCCTCCCTCCCCCGAGGCCAGGCCGCAGCACCCCTCTCCTCCCCTTCCGTCTCTGAGAAGCGATTTAGCGCTTCTCCCTCCCACTATCCGGGAAGAAGCGGCTCCTCTCCTCCCTCCTCAGCGCCTAGAACCAAGCCCTCATCCTCCGCCAGTCCCTATTTCCCGGGCTACTGCCCAGCCTTCCCACCTCAGCCGCCGCCGCCATTTTGCCGGCCCCGCGCAGGCGCAGATCCCCCGCGCAGGCGCAGTGAGGCGCCGGCCCCGGCAGACAGCATGGAGGAAGCGCTGAAGCGGGAGCTGGGCACTGCCGTCCTGCGGCCCACGGGGCACTCGGGGGGTGGCTGTATCAGCCAAGGGCAGAGCTACGACACGGACCATGGCCGGGTGTACGTGAAGAGCAACTCCAAGGCGGAGGTGTGTGTGTGTGTCGGGTCGTGGGTGCGTGGGTGGGGGGGTGCGTGTGTGTGGCGGGCCCAGCGGCGCGGCGGGAAACAGCTGTGAGGGCGGCCGCGCTGAGGAGACGGGCGGCCGCGCTGAGGAGACGGGCGGCGGGCTGGGCTCGGCCTCTGCTCGGTGGAAGGAGGTTTGCTATCTGGTCTCCGGCGGTGGAGCTTGGGCTGCCGGTGGTAGAGGTTACAGGGTTAGAGGTCGGCTTCCTTGGGCAGCTTCTGCCCGGTGAGGGGCTGGCGGGCGGCTGCTGCGGGTCTGGGGGCTGGTCTGTAGCGGGGGTAGGCCCTGGGCTGGGAAGCAGCATGGCTGCTGGGCTGCTGTTGCGGTGTCGGTGTTACTTGCCCAGGGCGTACAATACCCTGCTCTTGTCAGCTCTGGCTGGGGTAGCGGTGGCGTGACTGTGGCTGCGTGTGCTGTGAGAGCCCCTGGAACAACCCAGAAGGTACAAAATTAGTTACCGAGGGTATGCGTCTGTTTTTGTAACAAAGCCAGTAATTTCTTGCACATAAGAAGGAGTTTTTCTCAATAAATGATATTTTTCCATAACTACCCATCAAGATTTTCTGCTTTTTCCTTTCAATACCTGGTAACAACTACTGTAAAAATTAGATACCTGCATTTGATAGAGATGAGTATAACACAATGTACCTGTGTGGCATCCTTATTTGCAAAAGCAGAGATCAGGTGGAATTTACTTTAAAGGTATTCTGCATTTGTGCTTGTCAAATTAAAAGCTTCACTGGAAAAACAGAAGTCTGAACTTGTATTTGCCTTGAATAGCAAACCAATGTTTTTGAAAGCATGTGTGCAACTGTTCCAAATTTGCCTAAGCTTTCTGACCATATCAGGAAGATGTATAGATATGCTGAGGTGATAGCATGGGGAAATATGGATGTGATTTCCTGCTTTACATTAAACTGAAAATAGTTTGAATTATATAGCAATAGAGCACTTCCACTTAAGCCTTTGTTAATTGTGTATTTAGAGTCCAGCTAGATGTAAGATAGGGCTTGGAAAAAAGATCTGGATGGATTTTCTAATCAGTAATCATTTAATGTTCTATGCTTTTCCCCATGTATGGATTCTGAGTGCTGATTAAAGAAAACTTTGCCAAATTATATTACAATGCTGAGCTGTGTGTGCAACAGTGAATGTATATCAGCACTTTCTTTAGAAAATGCTGGTGGTTTTACTCTGTTAGAAGTTAGCAGCTGACTTTAACCTATTATCATGCTTTAGACAGAGATACAGTATTTACTGATTTCCTCTGAACAAAGCTAATTTGTGGCCCAGTAATTCAGCAGTTCTTCATTCTTGATCTTCTGTAGGCTTTGGAATTTTTAATCAGTGTTGCAAATTGCCCTTTGACTGTGTTTTGTGTATCAGTACTAAAGGGCTTATATCCTGGTTCTATTTTTTCATTATATTTCCTTCCTTTTGCTTTTAGTAGATACCATAGATTTCCCAGATACTCTTTTTCTGCAACCTTTGCCTAACTCTAGAAGAGTAGTGTTTCTTCGTGTGACTAGTGTCACTGATGTCAGTGGAGCAACTTCAGAATAGATTGTACTCAGTGTGCATAGCAGTTGCAGAAAAAGTTTCTGACTCCAGAATGTCTTCAAAGCAAGTGCAGTTGGTATAGATTCAGATTCTAAGGTCTTTTGTGTGCAAGTGTGGAAAGGGGCATTTGGTTGCTATCATTGGTAATCTTTTTTTTGTGTGTGTGTGTTTTTTTTTCTTTTTTTTTTCTTTTTTTTCCCATGAGGCAAAAGAAATAGGCCAAAGAAAATAATTCTGTGACTACAAATTAAACTATAGTGAAGGTTGGCTGTATTGCTAAGCAGTCTGTGTCAGGAAAGTCATGAAGACTGTGAATGTCAGCACCGTTCTTCTGGTCTCTCAGCTGTTGATGTACGTTGCCCATCGCTTTCTAGACATTTGCTGTATAATCTATTAATAAAATATTGCTTACCTTTTATATATAAGCACTTTGCACTCCTTCAACTGCAAACACACTATTTAAGTTATTTTTATGATTACAGAGAATGCTAAAACCTAAATCACTTCCACAGAGTCTGTTTATGAAGTGAAATTTTTGTAACTCTCAAAATTACTGTCAAATCTGGTGGTATGGATCTGTCTATATCTTGTACATGCAGTAACTGTTTTGTTTAATGCATACAGCCTTGACTGGTTTTATGAAAGAGCTTTGTTTACCTCTGAATGGTGTTCAAAGAGACTGATGCTTTCCTTTAATATTTGGCAGGCCAGAAGAATGTTTGAGGGAGAAATGGCAAGTCTGGAAGCCATCCTGAAAACCCAGACGATAAAAGTGCCTAAACCCATCAAAGTTATAGACCTGCCGGGGGGCAGTACACTGTTTGTGATGGAACATTTGGAAATGAGAGGCTTAAACAGGTAAACTACAGTATTATCTTTGCATCATTTAAGCAGAAATTGTGACTATTATGACAATTACATTACTTGTTTTCAGAGGGGAAACTTGTTCTTGTTTGTTTTTTTAATCAAGTCAAGATATATTTGTGAAGTTAGACGACAAAGAACTGTGAATTTTTCTGAACTTTGTAAAAGATAAGCTTTTATTTAAAATAGGTAAATAAATAAGGCCCACCTGGCTTTTCCATCCTCTAGGTCTTTTAGAGAGAAGCCAGAGACATACATAAAGAGGAGGATGAGTCTTGGCTCTATTTCCACCACCCCCTTCCTCCCTACACCCCCCCAAAAAAAACCCCCAAAGTGCAGCTTAACACATCATGCATAGTTTTCTTACAGATATTTTACTGAAAGTTCATGTAGAAGTGATATCACACAGAAATTAGAATGGATAGTTTCTCATTCGTACTAAATTTATGATTGCTTCTCACTTTCACTTTTAATAGTATTATCAGAAACAACCATATAAGTACACTTTGTTCTATGTTAATACATAATCTTTGTAAAGAGGAGTTGTTTATAACTGGAAAATTTTGAAAATGTTAGAGATGCAGTTCTTATTTTATTTGCTTCATAAATCTTTTCAAGTAACTCCTGGAATATCAAGAACTGGATTCATTCGTGGGTCAGTGTTGCTAAGATTACTTTTGTTTCTTAGACATTCAGCAAAGCTTGGAACACAATTGGCTGATCTCCACCTTCATAACCAGCAACTTGGAGAGAAGCTGAAGAAAGAAGAGAGCACAGTTGGTACAGTACACAGCTGTTTGCAAATTTAACCTAGTTAATAATAATCTACAAAATACTTAAATAGCTCTTGTTTCAGGATAAGTTTGTCTTCTTCCACTAAAGATATTATGAAAATAGATTTGGATGAAACACCCAGGCACGGTGTTGTCTTTTTGCTTTTGTTCAATCTATTTGGATCTCTGTAAGCAAAACATTTATTCAATTTGGGACCCTTGGCATCCGGAACAACAGTTTCTGGAAGGACATGGTGTTAGAAGAGATATCCTACCTCAAAATATGAATATGAAGATTATAATATAGCTGCTTTACATCAGCCTTTAAACTTAAAAACCAACAGCAACAACCATTATAGCAAAAAGAGTGTTAAGGTGCAATTTTTTTTATTCTCAGTAGGAGCAGCAATTGTACCCTTGTGTAGTTTTTAAGGTCCATTTGCATTGCAGATACTTAGAATTTTGTCATTAGTATTGGATTTTTGTCTTTGGTTTGAAAGGTAAAGGTCAAGGGCAAATGGAAGTCCAGTTTGTGGATCAATTTGGCTTTCATACAGTTACCTGCTGTGGCTATCTCCCACAGGTAGGTTGTACTTCATCAGACTGATAGAATTTTATCTTATTTTCCCTTCAGTGATACAAAGGGCCAAAATGATCATAATGGAAATTGATTTATTTCTGTGGAGTCATAAAAAGAAAAAACTGTTCAGCCTGCTAAGGAAAGTAGAGCTTTGGCCAGCGTTTACAGCTGCATTAGACATTCATTCAGTTTCTTTGGTTTTATTGCTTTGAGAAAATTATTTATTCCCCTAATTTAATGTTTTAAGATAACAGTCTATTAAATGGTAGCATTTACTGTCCTGGATGGCATCAGCACAAAGGCTGTGTAATCCTCCAAAACTTTATTTGAAAAAGAAAAAAATTGGTGCTTTGTGTGTTATAGAACTGACATCTGCAATCCTGTTCCATCAGGTGAATGACTGGCAGAACGACTGGGTGACTTTCTTTGCCAAGCAAAGAATCCAGCCCCAGATGGACATGATCGAAAAGAATTCCGGAGACAGGGAAGCAAGAGAACTTTGGTCACACCTTCAGGTAGGAGAATTTCTCTCAACTCTCATGATATCAGTTGTGTAGATATTCTTTTCATAAATCAAAGTTCCTGTTTGTTGGTATGCTCCAGGTTCTGTAGGTAAGAGACTCCAGCTTTTAGGGATTAAAATGCTTTTCGTTCTAAGGTCTAATGGCTTTTGCCACATCACCCTATGCTAATATTCCAAAGTGGATACGGGCCAAGAGGCACCTTGTCTTGCTGTTTGGGAAATACTAGATCATGTTCACATTCGTCATCCCCTCTGACATGTTCCTGATGAGAATTATATCTAAGCAGTGCTGTTCTGCACATAATCTATTCGTTTAAGGTTTGCCTTTGCATAAGTGACTGCAGTATTAGCTGTTTGGGTACTACTTTGTAGGAATCTCTTCAAGATCGGTGGGAGATTCCTGAGCCTTCTAATAATGACGTGAGTGGTTGGGGTTGTTGTTATTAAAACTGGTCAATATTGCAGCACCAAATCCAATTTTAAATTTTTTACTTTCTTTAGTGCTAAAAAACATTTGGTTGACTATTCTCGAACTGCTGGCTTTTATGAAAAGTAGAAATCCTCTTTATTTTCTTGGCACCTCTGTTGACTAGGTCCTATGCTGTTCCAAGTTGGGGGGCTTTTTTAATGGACTTTCAAGAAGTTTCATTCATGCTCTGCATGTACGCAGATAAAATTCTGTAAACGTTCTCTTTAAAGTGTAGTACTTACATGTCTTGCATTTTTCCCCCTGCAGCTGAAGATTCCCAGTTTGTTCTGTGACATAGAAATTGTTCCTGCTCTCCTGCATGGAGATCTCTGGGGTGGAAATGTAGCTGAGGATGATTCTGGACCAATTATCTTCGATCCGGCTTCTTTCTACGGCCATTCAGAGTATGAGCTTGCAATAGCTGGGATGTTTGGTGGCTTCAGCAATTCTTTTTACTCTGCTTACCACAGTAAAATCCCCAAAGCTGCAGGGTTTGAGAAACGCCTAAAGCTTTATCAGCTTTTTCACTACATGAACCATTGGAACCATTTTGGTACAGGGTACAGGGGGTCTTCTCTAAACATTATGAGAAACCTTGTAAAGTGACTTTCTGCTGAAGTAGGACACTTCCTATGTTGCTTGGAAAACCCCATACTTGGTGGTGCAACTACAGGAATAGTAATGTTAAAAAAAAAAGCTATTAGACCCTTAACCTTGTTGCACAGCTAAAGACCTAGAATCAGTGATTCCTGCTAAATACCAAGTGTAAGGTAGTCATCCCTTTTCAGGGTAGCTGGGAATACCTTTGAGGGAAATAGCTAATATTCAGTTGCACAAAAGATCTGCTGGTGTTAAGAAAGCATTGTATGGTTGAGACTTGACAAATTAATACAGATCAAGCATAAATTATTTGGAAGAAGTTCTTTCTTAGGGACCAGGTTGTGCTTCAGAGTAGAGAAATACCAGGGATTGCATTTGTACCCTAATGGAAGACCTAATTAGAGTAGTGTTTGTGAAATGGAGAATCGCTTTTCTCAGTTACCAAGGAGATGGCTGAAAAAGTTGCTTGTTACTTTTTGATGCTCTCCCCACCTTTCAGCTCTCTCTGTCCAGTTATGTGCATGAGAACAATGTTAACAAAATATTTGGAAAGTCAAGAAGAAAATCATATAATGGGAACTGTGAAAAATGATTTGGACTTGCTATTTATTATGCTAATGTGATTCGATTGGATGGAGACTGCTTATTGTTCTGTTACAAAGCTGTGTGAAAATGCTTATAATTTTTTCTGGCATGTGCATTTTGGTGCCTCATGGCATCCTCAGGCTGTACTGTGCTTGCTGGGCAGTGGGCTCCTATCTACAGCAATTTTATTTTTAGCAGAACTGTCTCTCTTTTTTTTTTTTTTTTTGGATTAAGTGTTTGCCCAATAGTGTGCATTCTTAAAGACTTTTTTTCAAGTACACATCCTGTGAAGATGTATGCTCTCACTCATACAGAGAGAAGGTGTATTTTTTGCCTGTTGTCTCTGCTCACAGGATAGTGCCATCTGGTCATGGTACAGGCTTCACATACATTTTTTGTAGTTTCCACTACAGGTGCCATAAGCTAGCATATTTTTTTTTTCAGTCCCCACTAAGTGCACTTTGTAGCTCTTGGGATAAGAGACATGAAACCAAAGGAAGTTAAAATATAACTCAGAGAAGAGCAGCTCCACCTCACTGTCAGAAGTTCTTGAAGGGTGGCTCTGCAGACAAGCTGTACCTGTCTCTGGTGATACCAACGCCGTGCTCCTTTGGCTGTAGGCTGGTAATGAGATTTCAGTGCGAGCACACCAGGTAGGTGAGAGAGGTGCCTGATTCCTAACAAGTGTTAGGAATCAATTAATTCAAAATGTTTTTCATTATCCATTTTCAATTGGATGTTGAAAATTACGGAGGGTTTTTTAGTTGCTGGTTGTGCAGTTAGTTATACAAATGGGAAGCAAGTTTAGAGGAGACAATTGCTTGATATAACTTTCCTTAATTCTAATACTGTTCTCGCTGGCTGTTTAACTTTTGCTACAAAAAGTTTTAAAGCCTTGCTTGGTAGAATAGCTTTTACTTTTACCTTGTTGCTTAAATAAAAAGTTTCCCCGTTGATTATTGTTGTCTCTGTTTTCTGAATTAAAACATTACAGATTGTGTCTGCTCTTGGGGAGCTATTCATTCTGACCTGTCAGAGGTCTCTAGTTTATGAGACGATTACGAATGTCAAAGGTGTTGATGGGAACGTAGCCATAGATTTTAATCTGGAGCAGTCTGTCACTGAAGAAATTGTATGTGTTGTTTGGTTACAGTATCATTTGAGGTCCTATCTGTGCAGGCAAACTTTATGTATTGTTCCAGCTGTTTGGAATGTGTCCATGAAATATTATGTCCGTGCCCATATCCTTAACCCATTCGCTTAACGCTGTTTAGTGAAGAAGTGCTGTGGAATTTTACCCAATATTTAATCTGGTTCAATCCCTTAACAGTTTATTTCAATATGCCTTCACAATGAAGTCTGAAGTTACTTAACAAGGTCATTCTGTTTACAAAGGTTCAACAAATCAACGTGTTTATTTTGCTAAAATATCTAAATACTTTTTAGCGTTAGAAGATGAAAAGTGATATGAAGGTGGATTTTCTGTCAGTCAGAGATTTGAGTGATAAATGGTAAGTCTTGAAAGATCATCTTTTCCCAACAGAACTGAATCAAGATATTTTTGTGATTGAAGTGAAGGAAAATTGTGTTGTGTGCAAATTACATAAATATCAACAATTGTATTTAGAGATCTAATTTAAAGAATATTCTGCTCATTTTTTAAAGCTATTTTGTACTTCAATTAAAAATGGAAGGGGTGTAGAGAGAAATACAAATGGGATATAACAGCAAGCTCTACTGTACCATGGATCCCTTGGTTTTGAGTTCTTATAGCTAGCAGTTGAATCAGAGGATGGAGAAGGATGAAATCTTTTCTGAAGGGAGGCTTCTTAAGAAGAAATTGCAGCAGCTCTAAAAGGTAAATTTTTTTTAATGTATTGTATAGTTCTGCACTGCTCTTAGAATTCTCCTCTTCCATCATTTTGTTGCATTATGTGTTCTAGGCATGTCTTTGATATTCTTTAATTTCTTAATTTAAGATCGGAGAGGAGTTAGGAGAAGGGAAGCTTGGAAATCTAGCCTCAGTGGTTAGGATCACAGGAAAATTCGGGTTGGGAGAGATCTAAGGAGGTCACTTAGTTCCATCTTCTGCTAAAGCAGGATGAGCTGTGAGTACAGGGCAGGTTACTTGGATCTTTGGTCTTGAAAACCTCCCAGGATGGAGGCTGCATAACTTCTCCAGTCTACATGTTTCATGGCTTGACTGTCTTCATTGTGAAAGTACATCAATTTTTGAACCTCTGTATAAGAACATGTATTTTTGCTGAATTGCTTGTAGTTCTCTGCACCCTACATTTCAGTGTGACTTAGTTTTCATCCTCATGGACATCTGCCAGCTGGAAAAGCTGCCTGCAGATATGAATGTTTTACTCTAGTACTGTTTTTGTTCCTGCTTTTTGTCTTCACTATTGTTCCAAAATAGCTCTGGTGATTTTAACTGCTGCTGGACTGTTCTAGCAGAAGTAAAGTGGGTGGGAAGTGGTATATAATTAGCTTGTTTTATAGGCATTGTTTGTGACAAGATTTAAGGGGGAAATTTATTTCTGGAAACTAAGACACACCAGAATCATAATACCTTTATTATTTTTCTTTGTAAAATAATATTCAATTGCTCTCAACACATTTTTCAATGAAACTTCAAAGAATGCACTGAAATTTGTTGATATTGTGTACATAGGTACAGCCTGTGCAATTATACTGAAGATCAGATTTATAAGATTAAAGGAGCTCTGAATTACTTGTCCTCAGATAGTTCTTTACTGAGAAACTGACAGTAACTGCTGCCAAAGGAAGGGAGGTTTTTATGATGGAAGTCTTTTCTTGCTCTTGGCTTTCACTGTTCTGTATAGCTTCTTTGTTTCCTATGATTCTTTAGATATCACTACTCCCAAAGGAGAAGTAAACAATTTTTTTCTCACTGGTATGCACGGGGGTGTCTGTTGTCTGGACAGTCTTTGAAAGGAAACATATTAGAAGCAGTTGTGAGCAAACCAAGAAGACAGGAGCTGGGAAGTGAAACAGTTACAGGACAGAACTCTGCTGTGAGCATAACTCTGAGGACAGGTCTCAAACCAGGAGCCCAACAACACACTCCAAGAAAGACCTTTTGAAGTCCCCACCAGCTTCTCGCCGCTGGTCGATGCCATTAATCGGTCCGTTTGGGATCTGGCCGTGGTGCTGAATTGTCCCCGGCAGGAGCTTTCCTTGACAGGGTCTTTGGAAGCACTCTGTTCCAGCGAGCCCATCTGGGGTACTTTTGAGTTGGTTTACTTCCAGTGATTGAAATGGTATTGTTTGAAGTTTCACATTCTTGAAGAATGGCACGTTACTAGTTTGATATCGATCCAGCGTGGAAGCAAACAGAAGGCTTTCCTGTCTCTTGGCTACTATGGAAGTGATGCAATGTTTGGGTTTAACACAGTCCTGTTTCTGGTTCAACAAA
The DNA here is from genome assembly GCA_004320125.1 of Scolopax mira. NCBI lineage: Eukaryota > Metazoa > Chordata > Aves > Charadriiformes > Scolopacidae > Scolopax > Scolopax mira. Next base: position 145,217 of record BJBW01004347.1, read on the forward strand.
AATAAAACAAAATGTCGGAATGATGAAAAGGTGCTACAATCAGTAACTATTGGCATCTTCACTGGAAACTAGGAGAGAAGTCCATGGCTTACTAGACCACAAGAATTTTGGGGTCAGTAGTAATATTGTGGATGAAGACCCATTCTCTTTGTTTCTTTCATGTTTTGGAGATTGCTTTTTTTTTTTTTTTTCCTCCTCAACACATAAATAGAAAAATTCATTAGTGTATCTTCCGCTATGCAGAAATAAGGCCCCTGCTTCTTGTTGTTTAGGTTGTTGCCAAAAAAATGTCTTCGTTCCTCCAGGTGCTCCATTGCAACCCAAGGTACGATTCCCACCTTTCAGCAGCTGGAGATCCTTGTTCTAATAGTAGGATACTCTTTAGGGCTTCCTATATCCTGAAACTCAAATTGCTTGGCATTTTCACTGTGTGTCATATTAACTAACTGCCTCAAACTGTCCACGATCTACAGCCATAATCAAGTTGTTTTGAATGCACGTGTAAATTTGAGTAAATCTGGAAGTTAGCCAAGTTCCTCCCTAGCCATTTTGTCCCCTTGAGGTCTGCTATGTTCCAGCTGCTCTGTGTACCATAAGGAGCTACGTTCTGAGAAATCACTTGTTTGAGAAATAACTTGTACTATACCAATATTTTTCACTCCATGTAGGGCTGGGACCATTTGTGAATGTAGTGAAAAGCCTACCTAAATGAAGGCAGGACTTTTCCAGTAATCATTCCTTTTTCTGTCAAAACCAAAGAGCTCATATGAATCAATACAAACAATAGTGAGGAGAGAGAGAAACCCATGAAAGCACAGCGCAGCGGGGACAGCACAATCCAGAAATTCCCTGGGGAGATGGTTGCTGCTCGAGCAAGAACAAGAACTGCAGCCTTTTCCGTGGAATTGTAATGTGCTGGGAGTTGGTTATAGCCACTGAATCAAACATGTTATCTTTATACAGATGTTATTATTAAATATTTTAGGGTCTGCATTATGGTAACATGTTTTAAAGGTTGAACACTTTCTGTCTGAGGGTGTCGGTGCACTTTACAAGTATGAAGTGATTGAATTCAGGAGTACCCAAGGGATCTTCTTTCTGTCACAGATTGTGAGAGGAGATAAAAAGGTGAAATCATGTCCTAAAGATGGCATTAAATCTGGAGAAGTATATAGTACCCCAAATTTCTTTATTACTAGTTTGATGCTTTTACTATGAATTTTCAGTTGATAATGTCCAGCCCTGAGCACATCACTATCTCACTGCCTTGAGGGCGCTTTTAGGCAATAAAAAATCTTTTTACTGTCACTTGTAAGAGATTGAATTATGTCCCAAGAAGGGGAAGTGTTCTAAAGATCTTGGTGATGACAACAGAAATTCAGTCCACGCAAAGCAACAACAAGCAGAGAAAAAAACCCGTCAACCTTTCCTGGTTCCTGGTATTTCTGGTGATGGACTTGTGGCAGCAGCATGATTTAATTGCATCCTTATAGGCTGCAACTTCAGTTTTCGCATTTGAAATAACCACAATAGATGTGCGCCATTTGTATTGTTGCGTTTACACTCCCTCTAGTGGATTGGTTTAGAAATGCCCTCTGCTACCAACGCGCTCGCAGAGCTTAAAAAAGCAAAACGAGTCCAAACTACAAGTACCAGCAGCTCTCGGCACAGCTGAGAGAGGACCCAGGGCACACCTCTCCATTTCATCCTAGCAAATATTTCTAACGATTTTTACTTTTCAAGTATAGCTATAAAAGCCTGTGGAAAACAAAGCATTTTGCAACATTGTCTCTGGATTTGCTTTTTATTTTTGGCTGCTTTTTTTTTTTTTTTTTCTTAATTTGGTGAGTGACCCTTTCTACCTCATAGCAGAGTGACAGTAAAAGAAGGACCCAAACCTTTAATCTTGTTTCGCAGTGGATTTAGCAGAAAGCAGCTGCAGCAGCCTGGAGATTACCATGGAAAAAATCCTGAAAACAGAACTGAAAACTTCTGTTCTGAAGGCGTTTGGAAGCTCAGGAGGAGGATACATTAGCCAAGGCCAAAGTTATGAAACAGACAACGGACGAATATTTGTTAAAATCAACCACAAACCTCAGGTTAATGCTACAGATATTTAACTACTAATATTATTGCATATCAAGAGCTTTTTTTTATTTTAAAAGCACCTGATTGTTAATAGAGTTCTGCATTTTCAGGCTGACTTTTAATTATTGCTGGTTTCGTTTAAAAGCTTTAATCTATATTATATCAAGTATTAATGCAGCATGTTTGATTATTGCAAAATGAAGTGTAATACAATGTGATAACCCTCAACAATGGGAACTGGCATTGCAGTATGTAAAATGGAGGCTGAGAACAGAGCTGTTATTGTAGTACTTGGAGTTTGGAAAAGCCTAAAGCTAAATTTGCATTCTCTGCATTTCTTTTCATGGGTCGCTTGGGAGGACAGAATAGTGGGAGGGAGCAAACAGAGTGCCAGTGCTAAAATTAATGCATTATTTCTAAAGCTACTGAGGTTTCAAACTTTCTAATTTCTTTTCTATTTCTAGCAGTAAGATTCTTGCAATTTCTGAGGTCAAACTCTTGACTTTTCTATCACTAAATGGATACTCAATTGCTTTTTGTAATGGCACAGTGCATCAGAAATTTGCTTTATCAATATCAAAATCCTAAACCTGCTGTGAAGAACAGCATCTTTACTTCAGAAATGCAGAATACAGGCTTAATATTTGTACTGTCATCCCCATCTAGTGGCCATTGACCTGATGGAAAGAAAAAACAGCTTAAGGATTCAATCTTTGGTTAGTTGTGGTTATCTGTGGTTTTGAAGGGGGAGGTCTTGGCTATTCTCCTCAGAGATACTGTTATGTCTGAGTAGTTTGGTATTTCCATAAGCAGCTGGAAGTCATGGTGAAATGTGACATATCCTACTACCCTGGAATGAATTTGAGAAAAAAATAGTTAGAATTAAAGTATTCAAGGCTCCCTGTGTGGACTGAAATCTTGCTGTGGCTAAGTCTTTTATCAAGATGAATTAACTCCTTGTAACTTCATAAACAAGGCTATTTTTCCCGACATACTTGTTGCAGACATCCATAATTCAGTCCAAAAGCTATTCTTATTCCCTGACAGGCTAGAAAAATGTTTGAAGGGGAAATGGCAAGTTTGGAAGCTATTCAGAAAACCAATACTGTGAGAGTGCCTCAGCCTATCAAAGTAATTGACTTGCCTGGAGGAGGAGCAATGTTTGTCATGGAGTACCTAAAGATGAAGCACCTCAACAAGTATGTCTGTACATCTCTCTTTTTACGTTCTATGTTTTGGGGTATATTTTCTTTTTATGTCTTGGGGTATATTATATCTTGCAGTCACTCAGCAGACTTAATGCAAAAAATCTCTCAATTCTGGAACTTCTGTCTGTCAAGATCTGTGTTTGTGTGTGTGTGTGTGCACATATTAAAAATATATATATACCTATCTATCTATGTGTGTGTGGATACACTCCTTCCCCATACTTTGCACTTCCCTGACGTCAATCTGCAGTTGAAATGGCATCCTGTCTCTAGCCTAGAGCTTTGTGTGATGGTCCACATATGCTGAGATGGTATTAAAGTGAATGTGAGAATGACTGAGTTTTGCCCATCTTTTTTTCCTTCATGAGATTTTTTTATTTGAGTTCCTTTTCCCCACCTATCAGTTTTCCTTAAGCTTATTGGCTTCTTACATCTTTGAAACCTCTGGGTCTCTAAGTATAATCTTCAAGTATGATTGAAGCCAGTCAACAAGTTCAAAGGCACTAGGGTGAGGAAGAACTAAATGGATAGATAACATGTCTGTTAACTAACCTGAATGTGGAATTCAGGAGACATAGGCTCCTCAATGTAGGCTTTCAGCAGTTATCTGCTTTGTTTCAGGCCCCTACAGGAACATAGTAATGCCTCTGGCTCTTCTGACAGTTGTTTGTCCAACCTACCAATTTTTATTGGGAGAATCACAGAATTGTCAGAGTTGGAAGGGATCTGTAGAGATCATCTAGTCCAACTCCCCTGCTAAAGCAGGAACATCTAGAGCACATCACTCAGGACTGCATCCAGGTGGATCTTGAAGATCTCCAGAGAAGGGGACTCCACGACCTTCCTGGGCAGCCTGTTCCAGGGCTCTGTCACTTTCACCCGAAAGTTTTTCCTCATCTTTGAATGGAACTTCCCATGTTCCAGCTTGAGCCCCTTGTCCTATCGCTGGAAACCACTGAAAAGAGTCCATCTCCAACATCCTTCAACCCACCCTTTAGATACTTATAAACATAAATAAGGTCTCCCCTCAGCCTCCGCTTGTCCAGGCTAAAGAGTCCCACCCCCTCGTAAGGGAGGTGCTCCAATCCCTTAATCATCTTCGTTGCCCAAATAATGGCAATTCCGCAGCCTCCCCAAACACTCCATTCCAATCCATCCCGCTGTTCCTAGGAAAGATTTTAACTGTTTCGTAGTTGTCTGTCATCTGCATTAAGCAACCTCAACTCAATCTTTGCTTATGGCTTCTTTTAAGACTTATCATTCTTACTACTCTTCAACTGATCTCGAAGTATGAGGCCCAAAAGTCAACACAATGTTCTGTTCTTTGTTTATTAATGTTGAGCTGATAAGGAGGGTTGATCCTCCTGCACTCTATGCTCCTATTTTCACAGCCTTGCTTTCTGTTTACCTTTCTTGCAAGAGCATTGACTTATGTTCATTTTATTAACTCTTACAACCTCTTTCCTCAGAGTTTTTGTCTAATCATTTGCTCCCTGTTATGTACTTGTGAAGTTGCTTAAGGTTCTATATTTGACAAAAATATACTCAGTCATTTAATTGAGATTTCTCCCCCCATAATATTTCGTTTACTTGCCTTGTTTCAGTTTTGTTTTGTTTTTTTGATCCTACAGATATTCTTCAAAGCTTGGAGAGCAGATAGCAGATCTTCATCTTTACAACCAGAAACTTGGAGAGAAATTAAGAAAGGAGGGAAACACAATTGGTAGAGTATTGACATCATTTACTAAATCAAAAATGAAATAATTTTTTGGCTGTGGTACTGGGGACACTGTTTCATAAGATACTTCCCTCCTGTCCCTATGCCACACTTCTCAAATGTACACAGGAGCTATAATTACAATTTTTAAACATATCCTTTTAACTTTGACAAAACCAAATTTTAAATTATTTTTAATTTTAATGCTTTGTTTTGTATATACTTTGTATAAAATCTAAGCTCTCAATAATTATTTTATTTTTTAGGTAAAGGAGCATGTTGCTCTGAGTCTCAGTATGTGGATAAGTTTGGATTCCATACAGCCACTTGCTATGGTTATATACCACAGGTACGTTCCATGCCTGGGAAAGCTGCCAGGGACACATATAGCTCTAGGAACTCCTTATACACAAGCTTCATACACCTGCCTTCAGCTTTA
>BJBW01004349.1:0-41193 GCA_004320125.1 Scolopax mira
ATTTCTTGTGTAGCTCCATCTTTCTCCTCAATTTGACCAGCAGGTCCCAGCTCAACCATGGTGGTCTCTTGCCTTCCTTGCCCAATTTCCTACATGTAGGGATTGAGATCTTTTGCGCTCTATAGAGAGCATCCTTAAAGATCTGCCAGCTTTGTTCTGCTCCCTTGTCCCTAAGGGCAGTTTCCCATGGACTTAAAGCCATTGAGTACAACCCTCTGGATGCGACTATTTATCAGTAAATAAAATTTCAAGAAGATCTCTGAGAAATTTAACTCATGTTTGAACACCTCTCTGTCTATCTGAATAGTATATTTACACAGTTCTAGTTCAATTGGTGTAGTTTACAAGTAGCTGCAAACCAGATGTCAGTATTTACCACACTCAAATAGATGCCTTGTTTTGCAGTTGTGAAATATTGAAGTTTAAAAAAAAAGGGAAGAAAAAATCAGACATAGCAGTTTAAGCTTGATGTTAGTTTTACAGCCTCATTTTGGGGGAAAAATAACTTCACAGTTTAACTGCAGATTAAATCTGATCTGATTCAGCTCTAATCATCTCATTAGAGGCAAATGAACATAAATTGTGAATCAACTTGGAAAGAAGGGTGTGGGAAGATTTATGATAACTCCTCCCACCACTACACTATAGGCACAAAGATTAATCAAAATATGTGAAAAAAAAAAGAAGAAATAAGCACCTGTTTAAGGTCTTGTTTAACCTTTTTCAGATCTATGAAGAGACACAGTTTGATTGGAGAATTGGTGAATAGATCAGTCTTCAAAATAGAGAATTGTGAAAAGGTAAACTAAAGAGGTAGGTCTCACTTTTCTAAATGTGATGTTTAAAACTAGGTATGGCAAATTGTAAGGCTAAGCTTGGGTAGCTATTTGTTGGGAGTAAATTTAATTTTGTGCAATATTTTCACCTGGTTCCAGACCACTGCAATTTACCTGAAATGTTTCCAGATGCTTACTTAACAATAAAACGTATGTGTTTCACATATTTTGCATTTTCTGAAACTTTTGAATAACATATGCATATGAGAATGGGATGGTCTGCTGGAGAACAGCTCAGGAGTTTACCAACAAATATTTCTAAGTAACATGTGGCTATTGTTATAAGGAAACACACTTCCATCTTCTAGCCTCATAGAGATGAGGCTAATTTCTAAGAATGTTACCTCATGTACAGGTTTCTGTACATTTACTCCAGCTTACACATGACAATATACATTTATAAATATTTTGAATTAATGTAAAAAAATATAGTAATTGTTCAGTGGAGTTATTAACGGACTTTTCCTGTTTCATAAAGGTGCTGTATGACATGTACTTATTATATGAAGATGTGTCTTTTCTTCTCACAGATATTTGTTCAGATATTTTGATTGCCTTTAGTCCTACCAGAAATGCTATAGAGAATCAAAGACAACAATTGCATAACAAGTTCTGCTTACGTTTGCAGGTCTAATATGAAAATTCGGGAATGCGATGAATCAGACAGTTGGCACGGGGGAGTTGTAAGGGGTGGAGTATGCAGGGGACAAACTTCAGAAAATAATTGCTAACAATTGCTGTCAGTGTGTATTGACCATGTGGGAAATGAAAGGCCTGTACATCAATCACCTTTGGAGGAATATGAAGAGAAGAACCTTGACACAATCATAATTACACTGTTAAATGTAGTATTGTGCTATAAATCGTAGAGGGTCCAGAGCTTCTAAAATACACACTTTTAAAATTGTCATTATTTTGCTGTTGTTTTCTATTTTTTTTTTTTTAAATATGGCCAGAATAGCCTAATTTTTCTTATTTTACCTTGTTAATAGAAGTAGCCAAATAATTTTATCTGAAATTTCTGATAAAAAAAAATAAAATAGATAACGTTTCACACACTAGTAATCACTAGTAATCACCAAAAAAAAAAAAATTACCGGAGATACTGCATCTTGGACTGTAGTCCTTTGAAATAATAATAATAATAATAATAATAATAATAATAATTAGTAATAATAAATTATTTTGAAAATGTCATTCAGTTTCTTTTTTAAGTATAGACCATAGGATAAACACATATAGTTCATATTTCATATCAAATATGAAAATGCAACAATCTATAACTCTTTGTATTTTAGTATGTGAATTATCATTTTGATTATTATTTTACAGTTTACATCATCTTTCCAATAAAAGTAAGCCTGCCTTAGGAAACGGCCTTCTTGCTCAAGTGTGTGCCCAAGGAAAAGATGTCTACATACTTTGATCAATAAAAAGCAGGGTCCAAAGGGTCAGGAAGAAGCACTGTGTTCCCAAATTAATAAGAAAGGCATTCATTTCAGCAGGACTGGCCATCTTAAAAGATTGTCTCCAGTGCACCTTAGAGACCTAAGTTTCTGGCTGGCTTGATGTCCTAATTGAATTGCCTTTGCTGCAGAGTGTAGAAAACAAAGCCTCAGAGACTTTCCCAGACAGAGAGAAAGAGGTGGGTGACGGGAATCCATGATACCTGTTCAATAAACAGTGATCATCTTACTTAAAGTGAGAATAATTTAAAAAAAAAAAAAAAAGGAATTTATTGACTTCTGGTGATAGATTTCACAGAAATTTCTCAGAAATTTTTGTGTGTAATATATATAACACATAACAGTATGTAATAAAAACAATTAGTATATGACTTTATTCTTACCTAGATCTCCTCATTACTGTGTCTCAAAGCACCTTACAGAGAAATTTCTCCTGTTATGCAGAAAAGGGACTTGATCAAGGCTACCAGATAGTGTCAGAGCAGAAATTAGACTCTGGAGTCTCTTCACTTTATACTGTATCTTCCAGATTACAGCATGTTTATTTATAACCTACATGTGTGTATTCTATCTTGATATTACATATGCCCAAGGAATCAAGGAAGTGATACTTTTTTACAATTGTTCTGCCTGACACCCTGCACCCTACTGATGACAGTCTAATTCTCTACTCCTTAATTTTGCCCCTAATTATTTTAGGGATAGTTTTAGAGATGAAAGAGCCAATATCGTCTCAAAAATCGTAGGCAATACAGTGAAGGGAAGCAAGGAAATGTTGCACTTTGGGAGGTCCAGATTAGGTACCAGAAAAAGCTCTTTCTGTAGGAGGGTAGTGCAGCACTGAAGCAAGCTGCACAGGGAGGTTATGAAATCTCGATCTTTGGGGGTTTCCAGCACTTGCCTACACAAAGTAATGTCTGACATCACCTAATGTTGGTTTTAAGCAGAAGGTTAGAAGTGGTGACCTCCAGAGGTCTCTTTTAATCAACCTTTCTATGATTCTACATTCTTTCCAGCTTTGTCTCCCTCTCTTTTCTCTGTCACTGTCAGTCTTATCACTTCTACTGTGGTGCTAATCCGATCTCCTGTGTCCCTGTTTCAACCTTATGTATGATGAAATGGTGTTAACATCTCCAGACACTGAGGTTCTGCCCCCATGACATAGATCACAGTATTGGCTTGCAGTCCAGATGCGTTAGAGGCATCACCACTCCTGTCCATTTTTGCAGCAAAGGTTGTGAATATATATCTATATCTAAATATATATCTAAATATATATAAATAATATATCTCTATATCTAAAAATCAAAATGTAGCCACCAACAGGTAAGTGGAAGGGGACAGTGAGATGTGAATATGGGGTAAAAAATAGGTCATTACCCTAGAACTGCATCTTATCATGACAGGGCAATGCCTGCTAACCAAAATACCTGGAGCTCCTCTGTAAGGGAAAGAGATTTGCATGGGTTTGGAGATTAAATTAGAACATTTTATTTCACGGAATGCAAATAATCAGGTAATTTACTCTGTAGTTGTACAGTAATTGCAGTGTAATTAGAATAATTGCATTTTACCTGCAGGACATGTACTTATAGCATGTTGTATTTGCATTAAATATTCAACATATACATTCCAGTCCAATTCATCTTTGCTGTAGTTCTATGCTGAAGTCAGTGTTGTACTACAGGGATGAATTTTGCTTTCAATATTTTAACTTGTGCAAGTTACAATCCTGTTGGAGATTCCCAGTTTGCAGAAAGATTTCTTTAGGAGTGTTTGATTAATTTGGTGGTATAAACTTGAAGGGAGCAGTTTGTCCAGACAAAGTTTAACTTCCATTCATTTGATCAAGAGGCAAACAAAACGTACCACAACCAGCTAATCGTTCACTGCAGTGAACAATCAAGCAATTCACTTCTGGCGGTAGCCTCACACAGGCAGTACTTTGGGGTCAAGCCAAGGCCTCAACTCCAGCTGCTTTGCACTAATGAGGGAAGGAAAAGCAACCAAAAATCTGCCTGAAAGGAGTAACTGTAAATGCCCCTGCATTGCAAGAGTGTTTTTGAGTGTCATGGGTCTGATGGTACACTTGGCTCTCCTCCACATGTCCTCTTCCCTTGGCATAAGGACAAGAAGAAACCATGCCAAAAGCAGCAAGGGGTAAGGGATAGCGTGTGGGAGGAAGGATGAGTCAGTGATTAGGGCAGGAATCTGGTTCACTGCAGACCTTGGTTTCAGGTCCTTGTTCCTCAACAGCCTTATGGTGCCCTTAACCAAACCATTTCTAACTAAATCCACAAAAAAGACCCGGAAGAGGTAACATCTAACTTCAGGTGGGTAAGAAATACTCACACCTATGAAGAGTCTAAAGTTTCTTTATATTAGGAGCTTGAAGTCTGAGAAAAAGAGTCAGCAGTCCAAGCAGAGAGCTAATCAGTAAGAGAAAGGCATAATTTGAGCAGTTTACCTCCAGACATGTAAGGCATTTAAAGACAGCTTTAGGTTTCTCCCAAATGTAAAAAAAAATTCTACTTTTGACAAAATACCAGCCTATTCTGTAGAATAAGGAATAATGCCAATGCTTTTTCCCCTTTCAACTTGCTTATCCTCATTGTTTAATTAAAACATTTGGAGAAGAAAAAAAAACAACAAACACAACCCTGGAGACTCACTCTGGACTTGAACAGGACTGAGATAAGGAAAAAGTGCAGCAAAGCCCATGGCCCCCATATTTTCTTTCTGCATGTTTAGCCTGAGCTGAGGTAAGACTCAAACCAACTGCAAACAAACTGCACTGTGCTGAGAGAAGCCAGGTAGTAATATCTAATGGTAGACCAGGCCATGTGATATTTGTCCTCCTAATCATACAACATCAGCCATATAAAAATATTTTTTGGCTATCACTAAAATACATAGAAGCCTCCAAATTTCGGCCTATAATGGAGATATGATCATGGCCTTAACCACCAGGACACTATAGTGTCTCTTTCTCTGGCTGTTCCAGTGGCTGGACAGCCCAGATATTTCTAAATAGACTGGAAACATGCAGTACCTATTGTCAAGTCTTTTTCTCATAGCTCCCTTAAAATTTCTGAGCTCTACTTCAGAACTGACTCTGTTTGCATCTGCAACAACTACTAATTTCAAGAATAAAAGGGAGTCCTCCCTGGCCTTGGTGTGATGTATTTCTGACTACAAGTGCACAACTTTAGTGTGGAAGCTTGTGCTGTGAGATGCTGGACTATGAAATTATTCTCCTTTTCTTTCTCTTCCCTTGCACTTCTTTTAGTCCTCTATTAAGTTTATGCCTCACGTTTTTCAAAATGTGTTCCCTGCTCCAGTCTCACTGTTGCTGTCTTTGGAGGTGTCCATTCAACATACTAATTGCCCTATGTGTTTGCTGAAGGAGTTCCTCCAGAGCCCCTTAGATCCTAGTCCTTTCTTAGCTAATTACCATGTGCCATCCACTGGAGCTATGGGGCCTCAGGGTGATCATTTTGTTGACAATGTGCAGCAATAACCATATAATCACGGCACAATTATGGAGCATTTATGGAGTTATTTGTGCTGTGTCATAGATGAAGTTAGCAAATGTAATTTACCTCTCACCACTAAAGAGGACAGAGTCTTAAGGTCAAAGGCTGAGCTCTCATTAAAAACTCCATTTTTTAAAACTGTTTTTATAACAGTGAGTTCCCTCAAATCAAATGAAATTATTTCTGTTGGGCTTCTTTTTAGTTTCTGTTTTTATGAACTCTAAAACTCTAGCCCAAATTTGCTGACAGGAAATTAACTTTCATAAGCTGAAAGATTAACAATTAAAAAAATGTCTAAAAAACACCCCCCAAAAACCCTTTCACCCAAACACTCTAAATAAATAAATAAATAAATAAATAAATAAATAAATAAATGCATTCATACATAAAAATGTTCCCCATCAACTTCTATCTGTCTCTTGATACTACTTATCTGTTCATATAAAACTCCTACCAGGTGCAGAGTGATTAAGAAGACCAAAAATAAAACTATTATCTATCAAGCTAACATTTCCTCACATCATCTGTAGCAGTACATTGGCTGCCGCCTGGATGCTCAATCATGTCTAGTGTTGTAAGGTGACATTTGGACAGTAGCCATTCTGCCACAGATTAGGAGAGGAACCAGGCTTGATCAGAGTGGATATGATCATCTGAGAAACCTAATGGATAGGGGAAGGGGGAAAGGAATCTGAAATTTATGAAAGATGCTGTCCAGAACAGGTCAGATTGAGCAGAAGAGGGTAGGCTCAGAAAGCAAAAAACCACAAACCTCTTAGTATCTCTAGGTCTTTTTTTCAAAGACTGGTGTGTGTACATATGGTAATGCGGTACACAATTGAGGCATATGCATTACCATATTACCATATATACATATGCATATATATGTTCATATGCATACAAACACAGAAAACCTCCCAACATAGACTGTCCCACAAATATATAAATATATAAATATATAAATATACAATGTATTTCCCTTTTCCAATAAAAGAGGATATAGGCTCTCGGACCAACTTTCATATATGGCAGCTTAGAGCCAAAATGTTTTATTCATGAATGATGTCTTTTATTTTTTTTTATAAACACATAAAAATGTGAAACAATAAAAGTGATATATACCTAATAATGAGTGAGCCAATAAACCCCACCAGGCAACTTAGCTTTGGAAGTGGAAAAATTGACTTTGTATAACAAATTGCAGAATTATTAATCCTGTTTGAAACCCTTTTTATATCAGACCATTTACTTTAATTCTTGCTACTTTCAACATTATCATACATTATGCATTTTTCTTTGTAATTTTTTTTTCTTTCTGCAAGTACAGTGTGCTCCCAAACTTTAAAGGGCTGGAAGCATTTTAAAAAGAAGCCTACTGGGTAAAAGAAAAAGCGAGGGATAAATTATTTAGGCCATTCTGAGGTACTCATCCCTACGAAAACTCCCTCACAGTGGTCTCTCACAGACCATTGATGAATTAAGCTTTGTGAAACCCCTGCAAGGGAAGGAAATATCATGTCCTCATTATGTGAGTAGAGAAGTGGAAGCAGAGAGCTATTGCTGTGTCTACACTAGGCTGAGAAAGAAGCTCCCAGAAGGCTCCTAATCTCATTGTCTTCATGTCTACTGTCCACACAGCTGCCTAGTGAACATTGGGCTTTCTGCAAATGATGGAAGGGGAGGAGATATGGGGAAACCTTACCTTAAGGTGTCTTTCTTGAGGTACATAGGCAGGGACAAATATACTTAAACTAAGGCTGGCATTCTAACTTAAGAATGTAGGTTGGTTTTCAGACTCATCTGCAAAGAAGCAGAGAAAGACAAGGGCGCTGAGTCAAAAGGTGCCTGAGAAGAGACAAGAGGGCTTTGTATAGGAAATCCCACTTTACTATGTCATAATTCATCCATGGAGAGCCACAGCTGTCCACCTGGTAATACCAATATGTATGTGGACTTGGGCATGGGGGAATTTTTATGTGTGGGAATGTATATAAGCTTCAGACTAAGGTGGCAATACAAGAAAAAGACACCCCTGATCCTGAGGGTGCTCTTAATGCCTGCCCTTACCAGGAAGTATCAATATAACAAGTATTTTCCTAAATGGCAAATTTTAGATATACATTGTCAAAGATGATCCACTTAAAATAATCTAGAACCTGAGGTCTGAGGTAAACTGAAGATTTATGGCTCCATCTGAGGTCTATGAGAGTCCTATATGACCTGAAATTGAGTAAAAGTTCAACAGTAAAGCTATCTAGTTTACTGACAATAATCAACCAACTAGCAAAAGTTAGACTAATACTTATTCTCGGATAATGCTGGTCAGAATAATGGTTAGCAACAGGCCAAAGTCACAAATGTGATAAGTATGTAGATATATCCAGCACATCTACCTTTCTTTCAGTAGATAACTCCAAGCCCTTGCACTGTCCAAAATTAAGTCTGAAAAGAAAAAGCAAGAAGGAATATGTTTCCAGCTGTAATTTACTTCTTATGTGACTTCTATGTGAATTTACTTCATGGATACTTCTCTATTCAATACTATTACATCTCTCACATAGTTCTGTATTTGCTCATTTAATACATAAAGTGCTTGCTACAATGGTGACAGTGATAATGTAGGGTTTTTGTTTTCAGACGTTATCCTTCAGACTGAAGGATATTTTTGATCTTAAAAAACCCCAGCCAAACACAAAATAGGCAATCACAAAATTCCCATTGAGTTCATTAGGACTGAGTTTAAACTATAGACCCTTTGAGTTGAGGTAAAAAACTTACCTGATTAGTTTTGCAGCTCAGTATAGCAATATACCAAGCCTGGCATGTCTTTTCCTGTGATTTACAAGCCATGGAGTTCAGGAATAAGAATATGAGCAACATCTGGTTAACTTTCATTACTTTTTTTGGTTAACAAACATAAACACATTAGGGGTCATGTTTATAGAGAAGTCTGTTCTTGAGAAAACATTTTGATGTATTAAAAATTCTACCTTTGGGCAAGCCTTCCTCTAATCTTTCTTGGAGTAGGTTAGATAATCAGCTTGAAAAGCCCTGAAAGATATCAAATATTTCTTTTCACCCTTCCTCCTTTGCCAAGATTAACGATTTCAAACTTTCACACTTGCTAACTATGCATAATGCATTTCTAGATGTGAACACTTACTTCATCCAGTGAATTCTCCTCCTAAGTAAGATTTCAACTTAAGAAAAAAAGGAGGTTTTGTGTACAGCTGGAAGTTCCAACAACCAAAATTCCAAGCTTTTCTCTAGTACTTTTTTTTTCCACCAGTTACAATCTTACAAAAAGTCTGTTACATGAGTTACCAACTTGGAAAAAAACAATTCCAGAATTCTCTTCTCAGTTCCTTTAGTAGTTTCTATGTGTGACAGATTTTTTTTTTCTTCTTCCTTATTTTCTAACTGTTGGTATCCTAACTAAGGTATCTCTTAAAATTAATATTAATGTCTGTAGTAAACTATTACCTCGTCTCTGTTGGAGGGGAAGAAGAGGTACGTCCATTGGATCACTCTGTCAGCACCTACTTTTCTCTTACCTCCTGTGTCTCTTGTAGGGTATACTTTATGTATGATGAATCAATGAAGTTTTAATTTTATGGAAACAGTGTCTTGTGTTTATGTAAAGAAATTAGGCCAAAAGGGGACATAACAGCATATGAATTTTGGAAGTATGACTAAAGTGTCTATCATTCATAACAACCAAAAAACCATGTAGTGCATTTACCTCATTGATAATCGCTTTCCTGTCCTCAAAAATACCCATTATTCTCTGCTCATGTATCTCTCCGTGCTTTCTTTATTATTTTACTTTGTTAATAATCTATGTAATACTGATTTTGAAACATTGAATGAGTTGATGTTGCTGATAAAAAACAAACAAACAACAAAAAATTCTCCCTAACCATTTTGCTATTGCAAAGAAAGCTGTACTGTGCTGCAATACAAGGCATGTGAAAAACAGATTTATATGGATTAATTTAAAATTTCCATTTCTAGACATGGAGGGAAACAGAAAGAGAGTAATGTGGGACTGGGATGGAGGAAGGCTTGCTTTAATTTATGGTTTGAAAGCAGTTCTATTTAAACTTTTCCATACAGAGGGTCAGTTGCATAGAAAGAGGTTCATTTGCATGAAGTGCTAAAGGTGTAAGCCCCTGAGCAAGTCCGCTCTTGGTGCTCAGGCGCTAACGATACTGTCCATCACGGCACAGCCTTAGGTAGGAAGGTACTAAGGTCTAAATGAAGCTGAGCATTTTTTATTGTGGTGACCCCAGCACCGGGCAAATATTGTATAACATCTTGTGCCAGCAGCCAGAGTGATTTACATATACTTTTTTTTTCTTCTCTCTGAATAGAGTGGACAGCTGGTGAATCCTTATGCCTATTAATCTTTCAGTGCACAATCATCTCTTGGTATGTAACAACTATTTTTCAATCTTTGGGGCATCAAGTGAAGTGATGAATAATTCTGTTATATTCTTACAGGACTGATGGGCATTACTGAACGACACATTAGGTTTGAGGGTGAAGAGAAGGAGGGAGAGGGGAAATGCTGGCATAAGGCAAACAGCCTATTATTGCCTTTTCATTGCGGCAAACAAAAAGAATTCTTTCTAATCTGCTCCTCAGGGGATCACCATAAAACTCCGACCATCTATATATATTTTCTCTGTGTGTGCATGAATGTGAGTATCTGTGTTAAACTTTCTTGCTGTCAGGTAGGATTTTTAGTACTTCAAAGCTCTTGGTATCTCTAGTCTTAAACTAAATTGGTGAAGCTATAAAAGTTTTAATCTCTTTTGGCCCTGAAACTGAAATTTCTGTGCCAGCTGCAGAGAACAAGTCATGGCAGTATGTAGCACAGAATATAAGACACTATGTGTGGTTAGGCAATGAACTCAGGCACCCAGTTTTATGCAAAAGGGGAAGAAGATGAGCCAATACTTTGATAATTTAATCAACTCTAAATTGAAAGGAAGATATGTATTTGATGGCGAATGGAGCAGTGAGATATATAGGATTAGGTTTTGATGTGAGATTTTAGAAATTTCTTATTAGTATGTTTAAAACCAGAATCTTGATAAATATTCATAACAAATCACATCATCCTGGAAAGTAGCAACAGACAGATGAGAAAAAAGCAGGATAAGTTTCTCTCCATGAAACAGGAATCCTTATTCCAAAAGTTTCTTCTTCCCCTTAATTTTGAGGACTGTTCCAAGAATTTAAATAACTTTTCATGGTCCCTCCCAGTGATATGTCCTGGCTAGAATCCAAATGTGCAACCTCTGAAGTGAAGGATTGCAGTCCTTCTGGAATGCCGTACCACAGGAGCACCAGCTCCCTTGAGATCCTTATTTTAACTCTGATGGGTTGTGATGTGCAAATACTTTAGATCAAGGTAAAGGAGATTGGAGCAAAATTTAGAAACTACAGACTGATCTGGCTTAACACCCTTTCGAGGTACACCTCTTGGATTTTCTGTCTGTCTGTCTCTCTTTTCCTTTGCATCTTTTTTTACTGCCTTTCCTTATTGCAATGTGCATAATTTCTCTTTGAGAGGAAGCCTTTGAGTCTGTGACAGCCGGATATGACTGAGAGAAGGCACACATTTCATTTTAAGAAACAAAAATAATTAAAGAAATCAGTCACTGAACAAGAGATGAGTCTGGACTCTTAAAAGAGACGGAAAGATTTTTCTGAGCAGTAAGTATATTAAAGAGTACTCTTTGCTATGTGTTGCAGAAAAGAAGAGAAAGGAAAAAATCCAGTATTCAAAGAAAACTCTGTCATTAAATTTTACAACTATGTTAGTAATTTGATTCAGGTGTTGTTGTTGTTGTTGTTGTTATTATTATTATCTAGCCTACAAGATTTTGCAGCCTGAAAAAGAGGAGCACAAAAAATATAAATCATTTATTCTATTGTGGAAGAGAGGCACTTCTGCAGAGTAGGATGCTGAGAGCATTTCAGGGGGTTACCCCACAAAATGCTGATTAATTCTTCCCCAGATCCCCTTTTAAAGATACATAAAATACTAGCATATAATTAAATATGTGTCCTTTGATTATCAGTCAAACACTCATTGCGAATGGTACCAACCCCTTTGGAAGGCACCCAGCCCACTTCCAATTAAAAACTACCTGACCATAAATAATGAAAGCTTATTACATACATAGTAAATAATGGTTCTTAAAATAATGTATTTCAGGAGCTATATTTTAAGGACACCATATGTGTTCCCTGTATAATGAGCTCTTCCCTCTATCAGTATAACCAGCAGACTCTCAAATCTAGAGAGCTAAAAAGATTAATTTGTTGGGTTATGGTTTTTTCTAAACATTAACCAGTTGTTTTTCTTTCTCCATCTTTAAAATTAAATTCGCTGTTTTCTACATTCTCATTCTCCTTCACAGTAGAAAACAACTTGAAATTTAAAAGTAAATTTTCAGAAAAGAAAGAAAGAAGATTCTCATTTTGGGAGATGTAATCTTAATGTGTGCATGTGGATGTTTCTATGGAATACATGTATCTGTGTCGTGTGTGTGTGTTTGATCTTACATTTATATGTATGCCTGGATTTGTATATATATCTGTATATAAATATATGTTATGTAGATGTAACACTAAAACTAGTGCATTAGATGATAATGACATACTGTACAGTGAATATGTTATGAAAGAAAAGCAATGTGGAATTACTGGTAAAAGCAGGAATGGAATTTTTCCATACCATCTCACTGTGAGTTTGAGGTGACAACACATCTAAGTGTGTTTGCATTTTGCTATTTTGAAGAATTAAAATATTTTTTTTCCCATTTGAAAAGTCTCATGTCAGGAAGAGGAAAGACCTTCTCCATATTAGATACAGTCAAACTCTTACTGTATAATGAGAGAAACTACTGGTTTCATAGGAAATCTTAATTTCCACATTTCAGAATCTCTTAGTGCTCAGAAGTTTTCCCACAGAGATGTCTATATGCGCATACACACAAATATATGTAAATATACATCATACCTTCCACATGCAGAGCCTTCAAAATGTATTAGAGAAAGGAAAGAAAGGAAGGAAAAAATTAAAAGAAGCTAAGAATTGTCTAAGGATGGAAAGAATATAGTTGCCATTCCCAGTTTGACGAGGAAAATGAAAGCTGACAGGATCTTTAATTAGGAAGAAAAGACACCAATTTATAGGTTATTCCATAATTGGACATTTCAGAGTTTTCATAGCTTTCTGTGCTAAAAAAGCACAAAACAATTGAAAGCAAATTATAAACAAGAATGGACAAAAGGTTAAGGAGAGTAACAGAAAAGGAAAATAGTGAGGATCCACCAATGGCAACAACAATCCCTACAAATAAAGCAGTCTCGTTTCCAATAGATTTGTGAGTTGTTGATAGACTTTTTACTGAATTATGATAGAATTTTCTGTTATTTCCACATGTACTGATAATATTATTTTTTCTTGTCCTCCTATCAGTGATCTGTAGTGGTTTATGTTTCTTAGTAACAATATCAGTCCAAGTAGACATGGAGCTGTCTGCACTCATGAGTGAGTATTCCTCCATTTGTGCATTCTTGCCATTAAATGCTAGTATTTGCAAAGCCAGGAAGTTCTGCTACCTGCTTTATAGCTGCTGCTGAAGCCATCTGCTTTGATGGTTTATTGGCATTTGAGAAGTCTAGGTCTTTGAATTTCTTTGATTGTGAGAAGAGTTGTATTTGACTACCACAATGAAGAACTTAAGCTTGATAAAATTACGCTTGTGTTCTATCTAGCTACTGTGAATATCTCGCCTTCTTTCTCTGTTATTATTATTTTTCAAATCTTTGAATACACAATTATCTTAAGACAATTACTTCTCAGTCCCCATGGGTTTGAAACACTCAAGAAGTTCAGAAAGATATTATGGGAGACCCAGATATACCTACAAACCAATTGATCATGTTGCCTCATTCCCACAGGAAGGCAACCTACACACAATTATAATTTATTACAGAAGGGAATGGAACCCCCATGTCTCACAAATAAGTATCTAGGCCATGGAAATATGCCTCTGTATATCTTCTGACCATCTGCCTCTGTTTCCCTATTTCTCTTGCTCTCCAGGTCCCACATAAACTAGAATAATTCCAACAACAAACACTAAAAAGGAAAGCAGTTTCATAACATTACATGATCTCTTTTTAATGGTGGCAGTTTTAGGTCTCAGTATACCCTAAGAAAGAAGGGGAATTTGATACTAAATCTTTTGTAAATGCGTAACCTCACTGTATAAGGAGCATCAACTGTGTAACTGCCTGTAAACACTATTTTCTTTCTGTTCTTTAAAAACTCTTAAGGGATGTTTCCCAGAAGTGAGGTAGGTAACAAGGGGATTAGTTCTCAAAATAGACTGAGGTGTCTCATATAGCTGGAAGTTAGTAATTTTATTTCTCTTTCCACTGTATTAAGAAAGCTGGGTATTATTGGGAGCTACAACTGTGTCAGGAAAAAGCAGAGACACTGAGGACAACAGCATGTTTGAAGATACCTCTCCTTTTTTGTATCTGAGCAATTCTTTGAACAAGCATCTCTGGGACCATGGTCTCCAGGGTGCACACTAGCTTTCTGAAATTAGCAATGTATAGCATTCCCTTGATATGCCTTTTACTGATACTTTGTTATTTGAGGAAGAGGAGGGCAAGATGATGCACCAAGCATTTTACATAACATCTAGTCATTACAGCACCTCTACAGATACCAAAACATACAGGCTTAGTTCAGATCTCAGCTTCTGTGGATTAAACACCATGTTTTTGAGGAAAATAGCTTAAATGTATAAACAGAAAACAGCATCTGTGACCGTGCTATACATCTCTATGGCTGAAGTGAAGGCATTACATAGCAAGAGCCATGGATTCAGAAGGACAAGAATGACACATTGGGTAGTGTGGTTTAGCAGACCACTATTCAAGAGAGATCTGGATTTAGGAGCAAGGCTGTTTTAATCATCACTATTAGTGATGATTAGTGACCATCAAATGTTTAGAGAACTCAGTGAGCTGACAACAGAACTCCTCTGCCCTCTCACCAAGAGCTTGAATGAGAGACGCACTATGATCATTTCACCTGCTAAAGAAAAACACTTCATGTAGCCGTTTTTCATATCCACACAATGTAATGATGCAAATCAAGACCTTCACTTGGCCACTGCTTCACATGACAGGTCCCCATGCTTGTGACCACCTTCCAACAATGTCCCAAAATAAAATCAGGACTTTCAGAGAAGGTTGCCCTATTCCTCACCCAGGTATTAAAATGCAGTTTAACAACTCCTACTTTATAATATCTATATACACATCATCATTATGACTAATTCTTGAGTTCATGGTTATCTTGGATTCAGCCAGAAAGATCATTGCTTCAGATTTCAAGCAGTCTTGTGCTCTAAACTGATAATGTTATTTTTGATGCCTATGTTCCTCCATCTTGAAATCTCTAGATTAATCAGGCTCTCTGCAGTCAATTAAAAATTATTACTATTTAGGTCTGAAGGGAATCATTCCATTTGAAGTATTTAAAATATACATTGCTTAAATTTTTTCAGAATCTCAGGCAAATGTTTTATTTGAAGTGAGCTGGAATCAATTTTAAAGGAAAAGACTGTTCATCCAGAAAGGGTGTTCTCATTTGTCACCAGATTGCTATCTGTCGAGGGAGACAAGTTTCTGTGGCCCACTGTCCACATCCCAAAACTATGAAATTAATTCAGACATGTATCACAACACAAATGGACTGGACCTAACTAAGACCAAAAAAAAAAAAAAGAAAAAGAAAAAGAAAAAGATAAACAACCTGCAGAAATATCAAACTAAAGACATGTTTTCTTTTTCCTGTTTACTGATTTATCTCTCAGGTCTATATGAACTGAAGTGATACCTGTCAATCAATGCAACCAAAGCAATCGGAAATGAAACAACTGGGGTAAGTCCCTGTTTATCTCAGATGTGCAGAACTGCCTTCTGTTTACTTTTATCCCTTTCTGTAGACACTAATATGTTTTCCATGGCCACCTGACAAAGAAATTTATGATTTACTGTGATACATACTAATGTGGCACATGTATAGTTCATAAGAAAAGAGTAAGAAGAATCTTTTGCTGAATTAACTTCTATTAGGGAATGTTGATTTTGTAGGTGCTTCCTTTTCCAAAGAAGCTGTGAGAACATTCATCTAGGGCCTTCATCCTCTGGCTTGGGAGCTTCTATTGTTGTCTTGAGCCCTTGGTTCTTGCCAGAGCTACACAACAGGCATGCCTACGCCCCAGTCTTTGCTGATGCTGACCCTGACCTGCTAACTGGGTTTCCTGGATTGGCTCAGAACTGTTTCTTCTGGCCCAGAAGAGCTGTGAATGTCCTCTTCATGGAAGTGTTCAAGACCAGGTTGGATAGGGCTTTGAGCAACCTGGTGCAGTGGCAGGGGAGTTGGAACTCTATGATCATTGAAGTTCTTTCCAACGCTGACAATTCTATCATTCTGTGGTTCTATGAAAATGCACAAGGAGAAAAATCTCCTAGGTGGGAGGTGTCCTTGCCCATGGAAAGGGGTATGGAACTTGGTGGTCTTTAAGGTCCCTTCTAACCCAAGTCATTTTGTGTTTCTATGATTTTATGAAATGATACACTGAAATTTAACCTGAAAATGTTATCAAGCCCAGGGAAGTGATTGTGTCACCAACACTAGAGATATTTAAAAGGCAGGTAGATGCGGTTCTTAGAGTTATGGTTTAGTGGTGGATTTTGTTAGTGTTAGGTTGATGGTTGGACTTGATGATCTGAGAGGTCCCTTCCAACCTATACCGTTCTAAAATTCTAAATATATGAACACATTGTAGGATGAGATTGCCACTGTGCCCCAAAGACTATAAGTGAATTGATCTCTGAGGATGATGGGTTTGCTGTTTGTTGTATAGGCAATCTAGAAGAAAACTTCTTCCTTCCTGAGTTCCTCACTGAAACACCAAGTAGTCTGAATAACATCAGTGATGTTTTCACTGCTACCTAATAGCCCACTGGTGATTTTAGGAGGGTTTGTCTGTTGATGGTGGAAATCTGTGAGTGTCTGTGATCCTCATCATCTCTCTCCATCATTGAGAGCTTCAAAAGGAAACTTCACTTTCAGTACTTTCCATACACAACTGACTCCCTTTACTGTAAAAAAACTATTTTGCTACAGCCTAGTCAGTCCATACAGTGTTCTAAGTTGCAATTCATACCATGTTATTGTAGGACCTAGAATAGAAAAACACCTATGGTCTTAATTCACAAAGTGAAGTTAATGGAAAATTAGTTGGTACGTCTAGGCAGAGCTGGCAGAAACCAGATAGCACGAATCCTTTATTACCCCAGGATCTTGATAGTATCTTGATTCAGGCACCATATCTTCAAAATAATGTCTCCCCAATATCCAAAAGATATTTTTCACAGGTTTCCTTTCTTTTTTCTATAGGTCCAATTCTTATTTTCCAAATTTACTATTGTATTTAGGGCTGACCTAAAGGCAACTCTCTCAAAAATTAATTTAGACCCCGGCTACTTCCATGATGAATAAATCCAATTCCTCTATCTTCAGTGGCTATCTAACTTGGCACTGAATGTTGTATTGCATGTCTGCATATAAGGTCTGCCCTTTTCTGGAATGTATCTACTCTCTAGCTTGGCAGCAGCAAAGAGATTTCAAATTTTGTTTTTACAGAAACCTTCTATGTGACCTAAGAAGTTACACTTATTTCCTCTATGACTAAATCTCTTATATTTACTACCTTCCACTAATGCTCAAATATGGTGATATGGTGATAACAGGACCTTGAACATAAGAACTTGTCTCCTCAATCTGCAGGAATATTTGCACAAATTATTATTTGAAATGATTGCTTTTGCTTGTTACATTCAGTTATTTTCAGTACTGTTGGGGTGCATTACTCTGTGAAATGGTGGATCTCTAGTATGAACCACTTCATCCTCCCCCTAAATGACAAGGCAGACTCTTGGTATTTTACACCATTTGTTACTCCTCAGCCCCGAAGCTTTGTCATTCTGTTTGGAGTATTAATGTAGATCAACACTATCCATAGGGCAATGTGAATTGAGGTTGGCAAAAAGTGTGTGACTGGCACTAGTGATGAATTCTTATTGTGCTGATATTTTCGGCATGACAGTTATTAGTAAACCAGTCTGAAATAATCCCATTCAAACCTGCCAGATTTGTTACAAAGTGATATGTTCCTGAAGATCCTTGCCAGAATAATGATTGATGCCACTGCCAATCAGTGCTTAGATTCAGTCGTTTCTTGTTTTCATCTAGCTATGGCTACACAGAGTGTTAAAGGGGCAGATTTGATGTTCAATGAATAAGACTACCTAGAGTTGCTCATTTAATTGGTGTACACCTTTGCTTACTGCAAGGCAAGCCACTTGACTTTCTTGTGCTTCAGTCATCCATCACTTAAGTAACAATAAAACAAGCAATCCCAAACACATACTCAAAAATCCCTCACCAAAACCCAAGCTTACCTGAAAAACAGTCAGTATTTGAGCTAGTTCTTACTAGGGAGATTATAGGTGCATTGCTCATGTTCTAGTATCTCATCAAAGTAGCTCTTAGCCTCAGTGATTGTACATTACTCCATAGATGGCATCAAGATACCTTTGCAGGAAAAAAAAAACAAAACAAAAAACAACCCACATTGTTTGATTTTATATTATGTAATTTTACAATTTTTGCTGCTTGAAATTGATTATAATTATTGGATAAGAAATTGTTTTTTGACATTAATTTGCTGAATTTTTATAGAGGTGGAATACTATGTTTTGTAGATACCTCTTAAATATCACTACCTAAGTCCCACTGGTATTTAGGTATGGGATACCTAAATGGAATACCAGTTCATGCATTTAAGCCTGCACTCAAATGAATCAAAAACTTTCTGAACAGAAAAAATACTAAAAAAAAGAGAAAAAAAAAAGCTGAGAAGTTGAGGCACATTAGACCCAAGATGCATATGCTAAGGGATTATAAACATGCCAAAAAATGTGAGTAGACCACCGACAAATGAAGGTATACTCAATAAAGATTCCAGTACTTCATCTTAAGCTTCAGACTTAGTGTATTAATTAAAAAATCCCAGAGACTCAGGACACAGCAATTATGTTGATGTAATTTTTCTCTTTTATGCAAGGAGAAACTCACCTGATAATACTAATAATGGCACTTACATAGCACTTTACATTCACAAAGTGCTGTACCAACAACATATAAACTACACCCTGGTTTGTTATTTCTTTTATTGCTGTTACAAAAAGGGTTTTAGAGGACAAAGAATAGGGACAAAGCACCCCTACAGTTATTGCACTGTCTGAGGGCTTCATCCAACTAGTCTATCCCTTGGGTTCCTGCTAAGACAGGTTTGATGTTGCTTACAACTATTGTACTCTTTCCACACTAATTACAAAATCAAAAAAGAAAAACTGAGAAAACCTAAAACGTCTTCTCTGGATTCATATTATTGTTATCTTAAGAACCATCACTGTAGCATTTACACTGGACAGCTATTAATTCTGTATATCCTTGTAAGTTGTACTTAAAATATTCCAAGCACTCAGCATCAGCACAATTTTATACTCACCTGAGACAAAATAAATGACATATAGCTAGTTTTTTAAGCAAGTTTAACAACACTTAACAGTAGGGGGGTGAATTATAAAATTTTCTGTGGTGCACATTGAGACCTCCCAACAGAATGCAAGATGTTGGTTCACAAGTTTGACCTCAATGAGTCAGCTCTTCTCAATATGTACTACTCCACTTATCAAAAAATGGTGACCACGTTAATCCTGTTAAACACTTTACACTCAGCATTAACTACAGAGTCACACTCCCCTCCCTAAGCCTCCTCCCACCCACCCCCTTGCCTGTTTTTCTGCACTATAACATATTAAACCAGTTCTTCCTTTCTGTGGGAACATGAACTACTGAGCTATTTTACAACTTCTTCCATCTGTGTTGGGAAAGAAAATAATAACTTCCCTAGTTTGTTCTTTCTTTTTATTTAAAAATCACAAAGCTTTGCAGTCCTCACTGATCTGAAGTCATGTCCAACCTAGGTCCCAGAATATAAAGGATCTCAGTTCCCCAAATCTTCTGTGAATGTAGCCAATATTCTCAGTGTCCTGCAGCAGCAGGGTCTGCTCATTAAAACTTTCCATCTATCCCCTCATAGTGGTCTCATATTTCTTAAACTTACTTACTTTGCTGAAATAAATCCTAGGGTTTTTTTTCCCTGCACTATGCCCTTTAATTCCTATTCTTCATCTGTGTCTACTAAAGGAGTCTTTTATTCACAGGGTTCAGCTGACAAAGTCCAACTCCAACAGATCAGTCAGTATGCTATGCCTATATTCAGCTACATGCTGAAAAAAATGTGCACATTATATTAGTCACAGGCTAATCTGCATTAACCAGAAGCGTGACTTGTGTCTTCCTTCATAAGAAGGTTTTTTTGTCATCTTTTGAAAACCATTTGAACATGTTCATATGAGTAACTTCTGCATTATTGTGCTGGTATTTTTTAGACCCGTGCAGCTTGCCAATTAAATCATTTGAAGTTGCTGAATTATTTGCTGTGAGTGATAGTCATGTAGGTGTATACAGAATATGCTGCATTTAATCTTCAATGGATAGAAAATTGCTGGCACTATGAATTTTGCCAACCCTTGCTTCTATCCCCCCTCTCCACTTTGCAAATGATTTCAGAATCTAAATGCAAACACATTAAGTATAAAGAATGAATTTGGCATATAAACTAATGGTTTCATGTCAGACAGAGTACACGTTTTGTTTGTTGGTGGAAGAGGCTAAAACATGCATTTAATCTGCTGAATGACTTCAGGTGATTGACCAGTACATTTTGTACACAGGACGAGTTGCAGAAACAGACATGGCTGGCTGACTTTCATTATTATTATTTTTTCCTGTTTTTTTATTTTTTTTCTTTTGATTCAAAGTGTCCTTACCCATGAACCAGTACAGTTTCTCCCAATACAAACTATCAGGTTTCACACTACAAGTTTTCAATGGCAGCCAATCTGGAGGACTGCATATATCTACCCCCAGACAGCTGCATTATGGAGCTAGAGGAACTGCATCTAAATTCATGAGCCGATAAAAAGTAATCTGGCTAAAGTCTTTTTTATACCAGAATATACACTGATAATCACACCCCCTTGAATTACAAATGTTCCATAACCATTCAAACTGGTACCAAGTTACTGACATTATTTGAAGTAATGACACAATAAAACACACTTTAAAAGACAAACCAATAATTTACTTACTTCTCACTTAAAAAATGTTTTTGAAATATTTTGAAATTGTAATTGATGGGATACTAGATTTCATAGGCCATCAAAGGCTTGGATATGTTTTGATAAACCAGAAAAATTAAAGTCACTTTAGCTTATTAACTGGCTTTAGGTTTTTTTCTATTATTAGTTCCTATGATTTTCCCCTTTCTTTTATCTTCCTGATCAGTTCTTTCTCTCTCTCTCCCTAATATTTCAAAGCTGCAGCTAAACATTTATTAAAATACTATATTGACCTGCAGATTTATCTCATTAACAAATATATGGCAGTTTATTTTCTTTTCTCCTCAGAGACAACAAATTTATCTTCATTCTCAATTTGATATTATTCTAGGGAGGTATGCTGAAATAAGGCATTTGATGGACCAGTTTGAATCTAACTTTCTTTGTAAACTACCTGTCTACCTGTGTAAACTACACAGACTACCTACCTGTTTGTGTTATACAAAAAAATTATAATTAATAAGGTTGCTCATTATAAGGGCTCAGAGGAACTTACAGTGCCCATTTGTCTTTCTAATTGGCATCCACAGTATATTAGTTGTTTCAAGGAAATAAAAGTAATGTTGATACCTCTTACTTTGTTCCACACCAGGAAGAAGACAAGCTAAATAAACTCTTCAGTTTTTGTTTTAAAGTAGAAGTGAATTGTTTATAGTTAGTTGAACTGAGAAACTCAAATTTTGCTAATTGTCTAAATGACCTCTTCAGGTAACTTCTCACATATTTGAGAAAGTGTGCGTAGGGACAGAAAAGTGATTGAAGTGACAAATTCTCTCAAAGTCATTCAATATTCTTATGGGGTTTCTTGGACAGAAAACGTAGCAAGTCCAGACCATAAAATAAGGGGAGAGAAAATCGTAGTTTTCTGGGTCTTAATATTTTAGCTTTCAAATATGGCACAAGAAAGTGAATCAAAACATTATCCCTGGGTGTCTATGAGTGGAAAATGGTGGTTACATATTGCAAAGTAATATGTATTTTTAATTTTAATTAAAAATAATAAAAAGTAAAACAAAATCAGCAGAACATATTTTTTTCCTACCCAAAACAAACCTAAACACACAGTAGTCACCCTGGATAAAAGCCTGCATTTTTTCATGAGAGAAATCTTTTAGCTGAAGATGGTGGTGAAATTATGAAATAAAGAGTTCATTTTAGAGTTGCAGGAAAGTTCACATTCCCTAATGTCAAGCTCTTAACTCCTAAGGTGTCCATACTGAATCCTGTAACTCTCAACTGGTTTAAGTCACTTCCATTAACAAACTCCACACCCAGTTCTTGTGTACCCATGCCCTAAAATGCCTGAACCTGAAAGTTCCTTTTATTACAGGAAAATTTCATTGCATTTCACTGAATTTTTAGAGTTGGAAGGGACCATAGAGATCACCTAGTCCAACTCCCCCGCCGAAGCAGGATTGCCCAGAACTAGAGCATGTCATTCAGGACTGCATCCAGACGGGTCTTGAAAGCCTCCAAAGAAGGGGACTCCACAACCTCCCTGGTCAGCCTGTTCCAGTGCTCCATCACCCTCACTGTGAAGAAGTTTTTTCTCATATTTGAGTGGAATTTGATGTTATAATAGCGCAATGACAATTTTGGTGCTGAACTTCCCATACCCGTAGACATTATGCCTCTCTCAGTTTGTATTTACATGGTAGAACAGGGGAAAAATACTTCACAAAATGTCCACAGGTTGTTGTTTTGTTGCAATGAGCGCCAACATCTGAGAAGACCAAATAAAAGACTACTTAAGAAATTCATCTTAGCATCACTTTGGGCAAACTGACTTGTGTAAGATGTTCAGCTACTTATCTTTAACACACAGAGTTGTCTTTTGATGTACCTGAGTACTACAGGGTGTAGTACTCTACCTGTTCATTATTTGGTTCTCCACCCACATGTCCACTCTCACTGAGCACAAAAGTGAAGGGCCCTATGTGTGAACATGGAGTGGTGATGATGCAGCAAGAGAGGACAAATTGGTGACCTACAGCACTTCACTGCACTGCAGGAACTACTGTGCTGTTTCAAGCTGGTGGTCCGTGTCGTGGCTGCTCACAAGATATCTCAAAGAAAGATACCAAAAATCCTTTAACACATGCTGTCTGTTCAGAGCTGATTCATCTTCTGCCCGAGACTCAAAGTTGGACTCAGTGGCAAGATGTATTGACAAATAAAGCACTTATGTCTACTATCTCTTCCCTTGTTACACCTTTGACTCTTCCATCTGTATTTTACTTTCTTTGAGTTATTTCTCCTTTTTAATCAAGGAACACATCTTATTTCATGAACAGGAATAAAAACAAAGAATAATTCCATTGAATTTTAGGCTCTTAGCTAAAAACATTTACTTAGTAGCTTAGACTATTTATATAATCAAAAGAAAAAAATATACTTCCTGAAGTGGCAATTTACTCTGCTTAGATATGAATCACCCTGGAGGTTCCTCTAGCTTTCCAACAGCTAAAGAGGGAGCAGAGAGTAATTTATCTAAAGTATCCTAGCCTAAATACCTCAGTTATGAGCCTAAAGTTGTATTTAGATTGTGTTTTCACACTCACACCACCACCTATAAATCCTCCATTGCCTCTCTCAACCACCTATTTCTATTCAACAATTTTGTTTAAAGAGTGATCTCATTGTTGTCTGGATACATTTTCCTCTGTGGTCCAGATCTTGCTGACTTGCTGAACTACCATAATGTAACTCATGAGTCTACATAGAAATAACCAATAACAGGTTAAGAGAAAGCTTCATGATGCACCATTGATGGAATTACTCTCTCCTCAACTGTAGTAAATTAAGGACAAGTGAACACTTGCCTTTACACAAATCTGGAGACAAAGACTGAATTAATTATTAAAGACAATAGCATCAGTACAACCACTTTTCAGTGAGGCACTTGAATCCTATCCCTTTAGTAAGAGAAACCAGAAGTTGTAGGGGTTTGTTTGTTTTGCTTTTACCACAGCCTATCAGCATAAATACCACTTCCTTAGTTAGAATCCATCTGCTCTGTTGACAATGTACTCAAATTGCAGGCAAGCATTTAATAGTGTCATGCTGAAGCACAACAGAGTGGATGCTGAGAGAACCTTAGGAGTCACTAAAATGAAAAGGCTTTTCTCTTAATTTCAGTCACCAGAAGACTTTGAACAGAACATGACATCTTAGCCATCTGAGCTTTTTAAATGAGACTTTGGCAGATACACAATGCTCAGCTCTGTGGTACCTAAATAATTGAGGCTTTGAAACATCAAAGTATGCACACCTTCAAACACTCAAGTAGGTTTATTTGAAAGATTCTTTTCAGAAAAGAAGACTAACTCTGCCATTTGAGATCAATGGATCTCTCTGAAACATAGCATCCCTACTTTAGATTGGAACACATTGTTTACTACATATTGACTAGCAGTGTCCTGGGTGCAGAAGGAATTTGATTAAATGGATGTCTTTGTGATGGTATGATACACTACTGAATTAGGGATGACATTTGAAAAAAGGAAAAGGAGGATGATTATGGCAAAAATTAGAAATTCTCAGATATTTTACTGTTTATACGTACATTTTATTGTATTTTTTATTAATTTAATGCAATTTAATATAATTTAATTTAATTTTGCTTTATTTTATTTTATTTTTTATTTTATTTTATTTTATACTAAACAGATTTCTTTAGGATTAAAAACTGAGATTTGTGTTAAATCAAAAGATTAGTCATTGGTGACATACTCCTTTCAAAGTCAGGATATCTTCTTGATTGCCTTCTCAATAGCATGTTTTGCTCTGACCTTTTAAAGTTCTCTTTCACTATTGCGTTCCTCTTCCTCTCCCAACAATCTTTCACAAACCCTGGCTAAGGCATAGCATGAAATTTGTATCTCACCCATAGGAATCTTGCAGCTTTTCACATCCAGATCTGTTTTGTTGTTATTTTATTTTTTTTTTTAATCATTACTAATATATTTTTCTAATTAGCATATACAGTAATCATTTATATTTCTTGTTAGTGCATAATATACAAGAAACCAAATCCCAAAAGGAAATTATGTCCTTAAATTGAGCTTTATGTTCAAGATAGTCATCCTCAACCATAATTTCTTAGCAACTTCAGCTTCTCTAAAAGCATAGAAACCTTTTTTTTCTAGTATATGTTCAGAAGGACCTAAAGTTCTGTTTTTTCATTTTACTACTATGGCAGCCAAGTTTCTCTACCTATACCTATACCTATACCTATACCTATACCTATACCTATACCTATACCTATTCTTCGAATACCAAGAGATTTGAGCAACCTGGTCTAATCCTCCACATCATCTCTAAGCATGTAGGGGAAAAGAAGGTTATTGAGAGTGGTCTTGTTCAACATATCCATCAAGGACCTGGCCGAGGCAGCAGAGTGCCCCCTTAGTAGGTTTGCTGATGACACAAAACTGGGAGGACTGGCTGACATACCTGGACAGGCTGGACAGTTGGGCAGAGAGGAACTTAATAAAAGACAAGTGTGGGGTCCTGCACCTAGGGAGGAATAGCCCCATGTGCCAGTACAGGTTGGCTGACCTGCTGGACAGCAGCTCTGTGGAAAATGTCCTGGTGGACAATAGAACGACCATGAGCCAGAAATGTGCCCTTGTGGTCAAGAAAGGCAATGGTCTCCTGGGGTGCATTAGGAAGAACACGTCCAGCAGGTTGAGGGAGATTATCCTTCCCCTCTACTCTGCCTTGGTGAAGCCGCATCTGGAGTACTGTGTCTAGTTCTGGATCCCCCAGTTCAAGAAGGACAGAGAACTACTGGAAAGAGTCCATCAAGGGGCTATGAAGACAATCAGAGGACTGGAGCTCCCCTCTGATGAGGAAAGGCTGAGAGACCTGAGCCTATTTAGCCTGGAGAGGGGATGTCATCAATGATTATAAATATCTAAAGGGAGGGTGATGAGGCCAGACTCCTTTCAGTGGTGTCTGGTGACAGGACAAGAGGCAACTTGCATGAGCTGAAACACAGGAACATGAAGAAAAGCTTCTTTACTTTGAGGGTGGCAGAGCACTGGAACAGCCTGCCCAGAGACGTTGTGGAGTCTCCTTCTCCATAGGTATTAAAAATCTGCCTCAATATATTCCTGTGCAAGCTCCTATAAGTGAACCTGTTTTGGCAAGGGGGGTGGACTAAATGGTCTCTGAAGCTCCCTTCCAACCCCTTCCATTATGTGGTTCTGTGATTTTGTGATCTGTTCCTTATCCTCATACCTTCTTTTATTATTAATTGGGATTGTCATGACCACTATTGTTCGGTGGCTCAATTGTTAGAAATGCTCACAGCTCACGTACTATCTCTCCATGGAGTTGAAGACAGAACAATGTATAGTAGCTAGGGGCAGTTTTACATGCAAATTTGACCAAAAGGTGCTAATCTATGTAGGCCTTTCAGTACTGTCACTCATGTATTAATAGGAGAAAACTGGTTGTAATTTACTTCCTACTCTCAGTATATCTGAACTTTCATATCTTATATCTTTATTGCAATACACTCAAAGTGTTGGTGCAAAAGGGAATTCTATCTCTTGTATTTGGAGCTAAGACTGGTTGTTAGTTTAATTAATGTTTAACAGTCTAATAATGTTTTTTTTCTTATTAGTTCCCATACACATAGTGGAAATTAACATAGAAAAGCCTTTTTCAGCTAAAATTGTTGTTCAGAAAACTTACTAGTTCTCTTTGCTTTTATGCTTACCTTTTCAGTGTGCCTCTGAACACAATGTTGAAAGCTTCAGTCTTCCCAAAAAAGGAACGTATGAGATGGAGTTACAAGTCAATAGTGTCCTGATTCAGAGAACTGTATGATGTTTGTGGTAGCAGATTCCTTCTCAGTTTTCAGTCCACTTTTTTTCTCCTCACATTTCTTTGCATGATCTTCTTCCTTGTTATGGGTTCCCAGATGAAGTCTGAAAGTACTATGGGTTACCAGTTGAAGTTTGAAAGTGCATTATAGACGCTGCTGATCCAAAATAAGATAAAAAACCTACTGTTCATTACACAGATATGAGTTATGTACTCGGTTCAGAGACCCTGTACTTTAAGGTCAAAACAAAGCCTGTGGATTTGTACCAATAGAAATCATATTTGCTGGGATAAGTCAGGTAAATACCATAATTATCTATAGTTGAGGTATTTACATGGACCCATCTTTGAAGCTCAGCCATTAGGCAGCAGATTTTGCAGGGTGAGAAGGGATGAAAACAGATTTTGATTTTGGTATTCTACAGTAAAAGAAAAGTTTTACATTTTCTTATCTGTTTATAAAGATTGTTTATTTATGTTATCCAGTGATAGGTTTTAAAAAATAAAATTAATTATAAATGATCTTGACAGCAGCCCAAGATCCTCAACCACTTCAATAAGGGTTTTAATCTCTGGACTGCAAAAGTACATCCTCTCAATGTATCTCTGAGTCTGTGATAGATGCTTTCTCTAAGTTAAAGTACATGTAGATCAGTGCAAGGTAATTCCATTTATCAGCCCCATAAAGGTTTGTGTCCCTCTTCGACATTCAGTTGACTTGAGCTTTTACCATACCTTTTAATTTCTCTAGAAAGGTGTTTAATACAGCAATGGCAGTAACATGTAACCCTGCTCTCTTTCATATTTATTTATTTATTTATAACTATGGCTGTAAAAGTACACTTGGAAAACAGACCTGCCCATTATTTTGGTTTACTTTAGTTATCGACTAGAAAGGGGTTGTTGGCCTAGGTGAATCTCTGGTCTGATCCAGCATGGCCAGTCATATAGTCTGATGCCTTTTCTCCCTAAATGACTTAGTGAAACAAGAATTCATACAGAAAAATATGGAATACTTCTGGCCGTATCTCATTTTAAAACTGATATATCTGTCAGCTGCAAAATCAAGGTTTAATAGCAAAGGAGATGACATTTTCTCAAATTCTAGATTAAAAGTATGCCTTTAAACCAACAAAAGTCTTACTCCTTTCCACAAAATGTGGTGTTGTATCAACCATATTTTCACCATAAATATGACAGAAAATAAGTTTCAAGGAATGTTGAAAAGTTATATTAAAAAGAAAGACAAATGAAGTCAGTGATCGTGCCATTTATTGCTTTGTTGATAACCCTTCCAATATTACTGTGACAGATCCTGTCAAAAAATAAAACAAGATAGTACTGCAAAGCTTCAAGCAACAGATATAGAAATTTGTCTGGAATAAAACTAGATCACTGAAAAATAATCTTTTACATTTCTGCCAAAAGTTCTATACCTCTGTCTTACTGAAGTACAGAAGGAGGAAAAATATGACCTCAATATTGCTCTTTCACCATTGACTCATCCCAGAATTGATACACTTGTGCTGTGGTTGCCCTAAAGTGTAATAGTGTACCATTACATTCCAGCTGCAATACCATTATATTGCTATTAGAAAAGACTGCCAAGCCACACAATTTTTCAAATAAATATAAATTGTGAATGGCTGAAATGTGAAATGCCCTCAAGTGCCCAGGAGCAGGATTTTCAAGTGTCCTTTTTCAGTGGACAGGTTTTATGCTCTCCAGCAAAGGAATGGCTCAGTTTCTCTTTTGATTTTTAGTGGTAGTCTTAACAGGCACATACAATAAAGGGCCATGCAGAAGTCTGGGCCGTGAACTCTTTGTAGCCTGGTGAAGGCACTGGAGTTCTGATGAGTATTACCCCTGAGAAAGTTGCATCTGCTGCCTCAGCTAGTTCAGAAACTCTCAGTTACCCAGTGGCCGTTCTGTTACTTTGTGTTGTTCACTGGATTACTTTGTTTGCCTTAAAGCAGGGCAAAATTCACCTAATGGAAGCAGAATAAAACCCGAAAAGTACATGGCCCTTTATCTAAACAAATGAAACAAATACAAATCTTTGGCTTTCATCAGGCTTGTCTCCCTGAAATTCACACTTCTGTGTCAAGAGGATGTTTTTTACACATACTCAGCTGGAATATAGTACACACTGCATGTTGATAGCCAGCATTTTCACACCCACTTATTCATGCATATGCTAATAGTTTTCTCACTACAACTGCTGCGCTTTGTTGAGGACCCCTTACAGCTGTTTCAAGCACAGCAGCACCAATCAGACAGCTTCTGAGTAATTTACACCTTCTTCTTACCCCGTGGTATTTCGATAGTCAAACATACAATATATGTATGACCATCAGCACTGACCACCAAGAGACTTTGTGTTCTTCCCTATCAGCTTATAGGTGTAAAACAGATGGGATACCCAGCCTGAGTGATGTTTTGCTGCAAGTGGAACTCTACAGTACAGTTGCATACAGTCCCTTAACAGCACTTTGTTCACAATTTCCAACTTTTTTTTTTATGCTAATGTTGACAAATATACATACAGAGGCTTTTAATCCTCAGGAAATATGAGTTTAATCATTAATTTGTATTTAAATAACTATTTTTTAAAAGGGAGAAGCATGGTTTAAATCACAGATAGGTTGTGATTCCTTGCTTAAAATACTATCACATTTGTTCAACTAATATGCCAGACTGTGAATTACAGCTCCAGCAACCACCACAGCATTTTATTGCTAATTCTGCTGATCTTTGTTCATTTAATACCTTTAAATTAATGATGGGAAAATCTTCAAAATAAGGTTGGGCAAACCTGCCGATGGCAAAGAATGTCTTTCTCTCTATTAAAGCTCTGCCTTGGGACTTGGAGAGCTTTCTTCATTCATCACTACACTGTAATTTTTGTGGACTTTGACTTAATGGCATCTGGGGATTTCACTGCAGGATCTGAAGAGATCTGCCTAGCTGTAGGTATCTGTTCCATCTTTGTGCTGTGGGTGGAAGAATTAATAAATTTTTGTCCAATGATTTGGTGAAAGCCTTGGAGATGTTATCTTGGGGGAATGAACCAGAGTCTTTTCTGTAAATATACTTTATTATTTTTTTCAGTATCTTATGCACCTTCTTCCTATTTGGAAATCAGCTGGATATACCCCTATTCACCAACGAACTGCCTCTGGAGGCTACCTGGGGAATGGCTTCAGAGTTTCATAGGTATCCAGTTTGACTGTGGTTATTTGCTTGTGTCGTCTGACTTCCTGTACCTTGAAAATTATTTTTACTAAGGTGTACTGTAGTACAGCCATTCATTTTAACTAATTTCACTATTTTGAAGGCCAGATTATCCTATTAAACTCATACAAAGGGAAAAAAATATCTGAGGTTAGAGTTCTTTGTTATGACATAAACTTAATTAAATGATTCATTACTATTGAAACAGGAGATTACTTCCTCCCTCCCTTTTTTCTTTGTCTGTCACTCACATGCATTTGAAACACTTGACAATTAACTAAATATT
The DNA here is from genome assembly GCA_004320125.1 of Scolopax mira. Classification (NCBI taxonomy): domain Eukaryota; kingdom Metazoa; phylum Chordata; class Aves; order Charadriiformes; family Scolopacidae; genus Scolopax; species Scolopax mira. The sequence goes on from BJBW01004349.1 coordinate 30,617, forward strand.
TTTACTACAACATAAGTGAACTGAATCATCCCAGAGAAGGATCAAATGAATGGCTGGATGTGTGCAAGGTGTACATAACAAATGATGGAGCCAGGGGAAAAATGAACTTGGATTAAACATAAAATAATGAAATAATAGAATCATTGAATCTTTTAGGCTGGAAAAGACTTTTGAGATCATTGGGTCCAACCATAATAAGCAGGGGGAAAGAGATGAGAGACCAGGAGCTGTTCTTCAGTGAAAACAAACTGTTTAGATTTGCTTTGCCATCTATGGGCATTCTTAGGATATGATGAATGACGTATCTAAATCAGAGTTTAGATTAGTGACAAGTCCTGTATAATAATGGGGTAAGTTAATGATATTGGAGTAAAGAGTTTGCAAGTGAGTGTGAGAGACAGAAAGGCAATTGTTTACCTGGCTCGCCCAGGCTGTTAAAATCAGCTGTATCAAAACACAATGGTCTGAATCAGAACTTGTCTCAGCTCAGGCTTTTTAAAGGGTAATTTTTGAAGGAGATTCATAAGGCAAAGAAGCTTACAGTTAATTTTTAAGCTACTGTTTTCTTATTTTTAATTAGAGTCAATGTCAGGCTGATCTGCCTTTTATTCCCTGCACCATGTCCTCTTATATTTTCTGCAATTTTGGACTCGTCGTCAGTGTTGTAAAAAGAAACTTTACGAATTGCAGTTACAAAAAGAATTTTATATTCATGACCTCATCAGAACACACGGTGAATTGAAAGGAGGTAGCAATGTGTAGTTAGCTCTTGGCTGTTGTCAAGCTCTTGATTAGAAAGGAAGCCTGGGATGGAGATGTCTGATCTCATCACAAATCAGGTGGAATCCAAACAATCTAGATCCCAAGAAAAAAAATGTTATCAGAATATACTCCATATGGCTCCTCATATTGAAATGCCCGGAGTATTCTGCCTTGATGTGGATTCACCTCATCAAGAGAAAAATTGCAATTTTTCCTCTGATATACATCTTCCCTGGACAAAATTTCATAGTATATTTATTTACAGTACCTACCATGACTCTAAACCAGAACTGCACAGTCATGTAGCCATGTCTGCATCATGCAGACATGCAAGCTACACTTGACAACACATCTGGTGGGCGGGCACTGAAAAAAAACCAGAATGTGTACTTTTAGTTGACCACTGCTTTGGAATCTGAGCATAAAACTTGACCTTGAGAATATTATACTTCAGAGTTCAGTAGCAAAGAGAAAAGAAATAAATCAATGGGTTTGGATTTGTACACTAGGAAGTTTCATTCAAACGGGAAAATGTGTTTCATTTTCAAGTTAACTTTTTTTTTCTCTTTTTCTTTTCTTACCCTTTAAAAAGATCAATTTCAAAATGAAAGTGACATTTTGATATGAAACATTCTAGTTCATTCTGAAAATGTTGATATAAGGCATTCTGACATTTCCTAAAACCATTTTCTTTCATGTGTGCACGTGTATATGATGACTACTTGAAGGATGAGACTTGACCTTAAAAATTCATACTTGTTGATAGAACAATACAGGTAAAAGTGTGCATAAAAATGTACTTTTTTTTTTTCTTGCTAAAAAATATTTCATCCAGCTGTAAAAAGCCCAGAGGGATAGCTTCTGGATTTAACCAATTATTGTGAAGCCTATAAAGCAAAACAACCTTTTTCTGTAGGCCCCACAATGTTGCAATCTGAAATAGTCACAGCCCTGCCTCTTTCCAAATCCATTTTCTATATCATTATGCAACAGCAAATCAACAACAAAACAGCAACAAAAAATTTCTTTTAGGGTCTCAGTCTTTGCCCCAGGAAATTATATTTTAAGCACCATCCATCCCAGTAAGCATAATGGTCATAAATACCTAGTTGAATACAAATGACAAGAAAGACAGGATTGTTTTGGACATTGAGCTTTACAAGGTTACATTTTATTATTTTAATGATCTGGGCTGTCCCCAGTGCAAAAACTTAGTACAATATTATACATGTATTTAAAAATAAACAAATAAACAAAATGCTAACCATTTCCCTTTCTGTTCTGCAGTGACAGCAATTTTACATTGTGTGTAACAGCAGGGCTGAGACCTGGAGAGGTGAAGGGGACTCAGTCTTTGGCCTTGCTGCACATCTGGTCTGAGGACAGTGAAAGAAAAAACATCACCTTGACTCTTGTTCATGCTTGGAACAAACATTTGGGTAGGTCAGTTCAGGATGGAAGAGGACTTCTCAATATCCCAAAAGTCTTTGCTGTCAAAAATACCATGTATAAGCTTGTAAAGTTAAGGGATAGCATCATGGCTGATATCTCAAAATTTGCAGGAACCTTGTGAGAAGACTTTCTTGGTAGTGCTCAGGTCTAATTTCCTGTGATCACCTTGACAGTTATCTAGAAGTGGAGGAGAAAGGGAATCTAAACCCCAGCATTTTACCTGTTAAAAATTGCGGTGCTGAAAGGAGAAGCTTGGGGAGGGAAGGAAGGGGGGCATAGGCAAATCTGTCTATATTGCCTTTTCTTTCTCTCTTTTTCTTTTTTTTTTCTTTTTTTTTTTTTTTAATTTAAAAACAAACAACATGTAATTGGTTTTAATCCTGCTGAAAATTGGGGAAGATTTATGAAAAAGGAACTTGAAGGGCTCATTTTCAGTGGATTTGATATTATTGATTAACTGATATTTAGACTCCTGAGGCATCGCTTCTCATTGTGCAAAATAAGCATAAAAACACTACAAGCAATTAATTGCATGGTTTTTGTACTATGCTTTGAGATGGCCTATCAACCCTTTATTAATATTAATGAGAAGAATTAGTACCAAAGATCAGGGATCCATGATAGCTGGAAGAACCTGCAAGGACCCTCCAGCTCTCATGCTTTATTATTTTTTAATCAAAGTGTCTGACTTGAAGGCACAAAATTAAAGAACGGAGTCCTTTATGATTCCACAATGATTCAAATTAAAATGATCTATACTTGCATAATTCCAACGAGCCATTTTGTGCTAGTTAAAAACAGTTAAAAATTGCATAAATGCATGATTTAAGGGCTGCAGCTTTCTAATCTTAATGAAAGGGCTGGTTTTTTGTATATTTCTCAACTTGCACATGTGATCAGAATAAATCCACTACAGAAGAACAAGGGAGGGAGAATATATTTGATGACAACATTCTGCTACTAGGTTACCTTGAGAAAAGATGGGATTTGGGATTATAGGTAATATTTTCTGCTTGTCCAAGTAGACAATTATGTTCATGTAAGTATATAAAATATCCTGCCTTACTTCTATTTCTATTGCAAAGGGTTTAAAAGTCTCTTCCAAGATGGCTTTTCTGGAAGACAATATCTACACAGTAGTTAGTGATAAACTAAGCTGTATTGAGCACTTCAAAAACAATATAAAAATATAAAAAAGACAAGACAGGAATGGAAAGGAAACAAGTAGCCCACAGTCATTCTTTAGATGAAGAGAAGAATGAAGGCTGCAACCAAAATACAATGATGCAGTAATATTCAAAAGATACTGCCTCTTTATAATTTGTGTTATTGGAATTTATTTTAACTTGGCCCACCAATGAATTTAAAAGAACTGTATTATGGGGTATTACTACACTAATTATATAAAATAAAAGAGAAAATAAATCCTTAGATCCATACTCTTTCATATACCTTTCTTGATCCCTGACAAAAAAATACATAATCTATGTAGCACTGACATACATTAGCTAAATGAGGCTTCAATATCTGTCTAGCCATTGCAGCACAGGTATCAGTGTGAGCTGCAAGAACGTCCCAAGACTCTGGGAAAGTTCTTGAGCCATTACTTTATGCTGAGACCTGTTTTTCTGTTCTTAGAATAAGATCATTTCCCAAGCAACCTTATTCTGCAGGGTAAGTGGTGTCTAAACTATGCTGGAATCAGGACAGTGCTTAATGCAGAGAAATTTTTGCAAGTTCTTAGTTTCTCTTCAGAGTCATGTCAAAAGGCACTGACCCTCAGTGCCTTTAATGAGTCCTCAAAGAACCACACTATGGATTGTAATGCATAGTTCAAATATCTACAATCAGCCCATAATCTACATATCATTGATACAGTACAATGGATCATTAAAGTACTCTGCCACTGTGCATTCAGAAGTTCTAAATCCATTTGTGATGAACATGATAGACTGTAAGAGTCACTTTAGAGTTTACAATCTCTCCTATCAATGTGGGTTTAGAAAACAGCAGATTTCCACATGCATAGCCCCTCTGTATACTAAGAAACCTTATGCATTCTTAATGGTCAGAAGTTATGGTGTATGAGAAGCAGGAACATTTCATGATTTTCCCGCTAGGAGAAAACACCTCTTTTTTCAAACACGTCAGATGCCCATGACCTATCGATTTTGTCCTGTTTAGCCATGCCAAAAGGTTTGTTACAGCCTTCCTGATAGAATAACTAGAGCTTAAAATCTACAGAATTGCTTTTATATCAATGTATTACATACATTTGAGAATGGAAACAATCATCTCATCCCAGTTCCCCAGATGGTGTAGGGAAAATGGGATTAGAATAGTTGCCTGGAGTGGTCCAAATTTTAGTCCAAAGAACAAGAACAATTTACACATAGGTCAACATATCCTACCCCTTATTATTAATTGGACAAATTTTTTGGTCATTTCAGAGTCTATGGTTCAGTCAGTATGTCTGACCAATGTATTTCTCTAAGGATATCTGTCTTCGTCAGTTGTGAGCTCAGTTTTTCATTATAAAGTTTTTAACTTTGCTTGCTGAAAAATCCAGGAGCATGAGTTGAAGCCTCATCCAGACCTAAGGCCAGCCTAAGTAAATGTAAATATGTCCTGGGACATCCAGCTGAAAATCAAAGGTAGCTCCATATGATAATAACCACACTGTTCCTCTGACCACTGTCTACAGATACCTTTGAGACTTATATCAACCTGGTAATTTTTTTTTTTGCTCCAGTGGATTCTTGATGTTAGCAATGACTTTGTCTCTAACCCATGAATTTACCCATGGGATTTTTTAACAGTTATAATAGATTTCATTTGAGACAGAGAAGAAGAAAAGGGAACTCATTTGATGTAAACTATTTTCTTCAGTACACACTGGAGTAATCCCGGTTCAGTTACAACATTTCATGAATTTATGCCATACAAGGGTATTTAAAACACTACAGCCCACTTCCCAAATAGACTGCAGACACTGCTTTCCAACTGGCATGCACTACTGACAGTGTATTTTCATTGCTTAAATTCTTTGAGGTGATATTTGTATCTGCAGCAGCAAACCCCTGCAGCACCTTAGATGACAGAAACACAAAAATGGACAAAAAAGGACTTATATTAGTTGGTTTTCTTTCTTTTGGTGCTGTCTCCTTTGGCCCAGCTGGAGCTTCTGAATAAACTTCTGTGATTTTGCTTTCTGAAATTTGCAAAAGAAATTTGCTCTGGGATTGTGACCATGCATGTCAGATAACAAATTTATATGGCTGGCATACAGTGTACGTGGCCCAGAATGTAAGGCTTGATAATGGAAAACCTGACAAAATCATAAGTGGTCCTAGTGGGCAATACTATAATACAGTGTTATTATGCCAGGTTTCCAAAAATGTATATTACTCAAGAACTGAAATTACTGTTTGGCAGCCCAGGACCTTGTAATGCATTGAATAAACTGTAGTTTCTGACTAATATTTGCATGCCTGTCTAAGAATATGTAAATGTGACAGTTTCCCTCCTGGAAAAACTAAAATCCCTAATGAATTGAAGGGCCAAACATGCAAATAAACCTCATGATTCACACATGTGTCTCTCATTTAATTTTTCAAAATGTATTTTGCATTTTGATTACGCTACAAAATGCAGCATTGGAGGGCAGAGCAGTGAGAAAAATAGAAGTGTGTGTACGACATATTTTTCATATCAAACAATGTGATTTACTTTAATCATTCCAGGAGTAACAAATAACTGCAAGTGCATGCTTTGAATGCCTTCCAGGTGTATGTAGTCAAGTTCAAAAAAAGTGTTGCTGTTTATACTTGCACTTTATGGGCTGTAGGCTTGATTTTTCTCTCAATCACTTAATCTTTCCTCTAGTATAATTCTACTTTTGACTTTAACAGAATTGTACTTGATTTCTACGGATCTAAGTGAGAGGAGAATCATGCCTTAGATGCCTCTGCTGTGGCAGAACTGAACCAGTTCTCTTTGGACATGCTTATACCATTGGACATAAAATTCAGTGTTATTTGTTTAAACCCTCAGAAATATTTAGCAATGCAAAGACTCTCCAAGTAAAGCAAGTCCACCTAGGAAATGGCCCTCTCTACATCCCTGAGCAATATACAGAACTGGACATTAAACTTCTCTAATCTCTTACAGGTGTAAGGCAGAAAGTATTTAGCTGTCACTTGTACTCCTTCCCAAGGTCAGGGAAGACAAAGGGCAGTGGAGTAGAATATCCTCCTTGAAAATGGTTCTGAGAGAGCAGATAGATGTCCTCTGGCAAATCTGGTTGCAGGGGTTTTAAGACATACATTTGCTCAACCCTCTGGGCTCACAGCCTCTAAACTGTTCTCCCTCTAAAAATGTAACAGAAAAGAAAAATCTAATCTAGCTGCATCTTGTCGTTTCAGCTCTCAGATAAATCAACTCCTGTAATTCAGTGCAACTGACACAGCTGAAAAGCTTCTGCCACCCAGTCTGTAGGGGTAAACGGAGGAGGATTGTGGGTAGGCTGGGTTGTGGTAACATCTTAACCTGCAACAGAAAAAGTGACCAAGAGATGCCCCTCAGCACCCAAACACTAATACTTCTCTACTCCCCATCATAGTTGCAAAATATCTGCAAAGAAAAAGTGCCTTATAGTTAGTTTATCTATGGTACCTCTGCCCCACGTAAAGATTAGAATATTTCTGAGCTTCGTATGCAAGACAAACCATTGTGGTTGAGCTGCAGAGTTTTCTATTAGTCAAAAAAATGGCATCTGCTTTCTTCTCTTTTCAGCACAGCTGTTGAAAAATTAAAAGGATCGGTTTTGTTTTGTTTTCGTCCTGGAAGGTGTTTTTTGTCTTCATTCAAAAAGTGAACAAACAAACAAAACTGCCTCCATTTTTTTTCGTTTCAATTTTGAAAAGCTGATTTTTTTTTCAAATACTATTTTCCAATTGGCTCTAAGGTAATACAAATAATAACCAAGCGAGACCAAGGAAGGTGATTTTTTCATAACTGTCAAATAATGACAATGTGTAGCAGAGACAAATGTCATACTGAAATTAATCATATAGAATGGATCACAGTGAATGTCCTTTCTTTCTGCCCAAAAGATGCATTTCATTTTCCTATCTTTATTCACATACAGATTCAGGCAGAGAAAGCTGCCTCCAAAAGCTATTTCTTTAAGATACCACGAAATGGAAAGGTTAATAGTTAACGCTGCTAAGAGTCCCATTATTAAAACTGCTTTGCCATGCAATACCAGGACAAATGGAAAATGAAAATTAGCCCAGACATCTACAACCTCACAAAAGAGATTCAAAGTCTCCAGGGTTGTCATTCCAGCATCTTTACATGATAATCAAGCAGGTTTTGTGTACTTACTGTAGTTAATGCCACCTCTTCCCATTTTCATTTTGTTGCAAGCACAGAAAATATAACCAATAATGTGCATGTTCTTTTTTCTTCGAGGGGAGGAAAGGGGAGAAAAAAAGAATTTAATTGACAGATAAAACGGATGTAGAAAGGGTAATTTCATTTTCCATCAGAAGAAGTAAGGTTTTATGTTGGGAATTAAATTAACAGCACATGAAATTGGCTTTTTCTAAGTTCATATTTTTTAAACTTTTTTATAAGAAGAAGAAGAAGAAGGAGAAGAAGAAAGAAAAAGACCACCAAACCAAGGTAGAGTTGTAAAAAGACTGACAATGAGCACAGATGATTTCCAAAGATGATAAAACTTCTCCATTGCAGTGAGGTTGTGGGCCTGCTTGCTTTTCAATCGCTCTGCATTTTCTGCTTGTGTGATACTAAAAAGTTATGCTTATAAATGTTTCCTGATTTCTGTGTGTGATGTTGCATCTTCCGACTCCAGCTGGTTTCAAGCTGCACTCCCCACCCCACATTTTTTCCTCTCTTTCCTCAGCTTATTCAAGTTGCCTGCAGGTTGTGATTTATCTTTGCAGTTAATACATTTGTATTCACATAATTTTTTGCTTCTGTTTGGCTAGGCAAATCTCTATTGGAATACCAATATGTATGGATTTCCATATTGTCATTACCGACAAAATAGCAACATGGGAGTGAAAAAAATCTAAGTGATGAGCAAGAAAAAAATATGCAGAAAAGGAAAAAATCATTTTGAAATCACAAAATGTGGTGGTTTCCCCCTCCCCTTTTAATGCATAAAAGTGAACTTAATGAAAAAAAACCTTACTAATATCTTGCTTAGGAAAAACAAAGAAGATATTTATAAAGAGATCTATACAGAGATCCCTTGATAATTTATCAAGGCAAATGTAAAAATCAAGTATGAAGCATGTGAAGACAAAAATGCACAAACATACATACTTGCTGTTTGTCCATTAAAAAAAAAATAAAATAAACAAAACCAAACTCATAGAAAACAATGATGAGTAATATCATAATCACCTAAAAGATAAATGGATTTGACAATTTTTGTTTTATTGGTGAGTTGAAAACAAATGTTCTTGGACTTAATTACACAACAGCAATTAAAAAAATATTACTTTTATGCTTTAGAAACCCGTTATTGTGTTTTAATAAAACCCTCTAGTACCAGAAGGTCAAATTTGCAACATATTTGCCTGGATTTAAGTTTCTGATCAAAGTCTCAAGGAATTTAGTGGAAATGGTGTTATTTTCAGAATTATCCCACACACTTCAGGTGTTCCAGAAGTGAACACGGGATCTGGGTGCTGAGAGTCCTTAGGCAAATTTGTGCAAGTGCACAAGAGGGGCTGAATGCTGGTCATTTAATCTTAAGAAGTCTGATTTATTTCAATAGGTGATAGAGAAATTTATGTATGTCTTTATAGTGAGCTGATCTTGGACAATTGCGGAACGCCCACCCAACTGTTCTCTCTTTCCCCTCCTCAGTGGGACAGGGAGGGGGGAAAAATGGGATGAAAAAGATTGTGGGTCAAGATAAAGACGGGGAGATCACCTACTGATCACCATCACAGGCAAAACAGAATCTGCTTTTGGAAAATTAATTTATCCAATGGCCAATTATAATAGACTCAAGTAGTGAAAAGCTAAGGCAAAAAAATAAAACAGTGTTTCTCTTCCCACCACCCTTTTTTTCAGGTTTAACTTCACTGATTTGCTCTGATCCCCTCTACCTGCCTCCCTGGAGCACTATAGGGTGCTGGGGATGATTATGGCCTGTACACAGTGGTTTTTCATCACTGATTCTTCCTTCTCACACTTGTCCCCAGCTCCAGAATGGATCCTGCTCGCATCCTGTGGTCTTCTACAGGAATATCTACCTGCCCCATCCTGGAGTCTTCCATAGGCTTCAGTGTAGAAATCTGCTCCAGCACAGTCCTGCCTTACAAGCTGCAGGAGAATCTCTGCCCCGGGGCCTGGAGCACCTTCTCCCCCTCCTCCTGCCCTCTTGTGGTACAAAATGTTGTTTCCCACCCCCACCCCACTTCCCCTGTCCTCTTCGCATCTGGCATTTCTCTGCTTTCTTAGATATTTTTTCATAAATGCACACCCAGCTGTGCCCTGTGAGTGGGGCTGTGATAGAACAAGCTGGAAATGGTTGGAATTGTGTCTTGCACAAGGCAAAGCCAACGTCTTCTCACAACAGAGGCCTTCCCTGCAGCCTCTGTGTGTATATCTATACATGTATGTGTGTGTATATGCTGATGTGTGTTTATGTATGCTAGAGTGATTGTATAGGTAGCATCATGTGGAGACTGGTTACAGATTTGTGTCTTGGCACAGGACCAAAGCGACCATATGAAAACCACACGGTTCAGAAGGAGGTACATTTTTCTTCTGCTGAAGTCCATGGCAATATCGCCCTTAATCAAGAGTGGTGGTGGCATGGTGAAGATGTGACCAAGGCTGACAGGTGAGGTGACTATTTGATGGATACAAATGATGTTCCTGTTCATAGTCACTATGTGTGGTGTGATTGCCAATACTCACTGACACTAGCCCTGGAAACTTCATAGAAACTTAGACCGTTTCTCCATCAAATGTCTTCCAACTGATAAACCAATGTAATCAGATTTGCCAATGGCATAGATGGCTTTTAAACCTGTCTTTTTATTTTTAATTCCTTTCTAACTATTCACCTATTAATTCCTTTCTAACTATTCAAACATCTACTTCTGTGATTTTTTTTTGTATGCTTATGTGTATGCTTATTTTGTTTGCTTATGCTTATGCCCCTCTACTCTGCACTGGTGAGGCCACAACTGGAATACTGCATCCAGTTCTGGGCTCCCCAGTTCAAGAGGGACAGAGGACTACTGGAGAGAGTCCAGCGAAGGGCAACAAAGATGATTCAAGGATTGGAGCATCTCCCTTATGAGGAGAGGCTG